>VNJQ01002603.1:0-231739 GCA_008042515.1 Drosophila truncata | reverse complement strand
GGTGGGGGGGGGGGGGGGGGGGGGGGTAGGAAGAATTTGAAGAGGAAGGGACAGTTCAAGACTGGTAATCAAATGATAACTACAAGCTGACAGACACCGATTAGATTATAAACAAAGAGTTCCCTATACACAGACCATATTTAAGGTTTTTTTTATATATTGTTAAGGTTCTCCCTTAAATTTAAGTAACTAAAATGAGGGGTTTAAGGATTTTTAGAGATCTGGTTAGTTCTAAGTTCAGCCAAAGAAATTTTTCATAGATTTAAAGAGCTTTATTAGTCACTTTAAATATATAATAGGTTGCAAAGCCTAAGATTCCCAAAGAAAACCCTTTCATATTTTAAATAATGTTTTAATTCTAACAAAGCTAATGTTTTTCATTATTATAAATAAAATTCTTACAATAATTTCAAATCCTTTGCCATTTTTGGCTGCTATTTATCAAAGACTTGCCTCAAAGATCTCATTTACCTTACGCCTATTCCATAGGAGCGCCTCCTTGAGATGATACGACTCCTGCTCGGCCCAGACAGGTGGCCGATAGGTGGAACCTATGCGATCGATGCGTCGAAATCCGCTCAGATAGTCATGACCAAAGAAATTCATTGTCTAACACGGACACCCAACACGAACACGGACACGGACTGGTACACCTGTCGCCTGGCATTTGGCTTTGGCGGGATTTGAAAGCGTTTCATCTCTTGAGGGGATTTCCACGAATTTCCACCACACTAGCCGCGAGCAGCAGCTGATGTTCCCGTGCTCTGCTGCTATTTTTTTGTGTTTTTGCTATTGTTATATTATTTATATTTGTACATAGAGAGTACGAGTTTTCTCAGCACACTTAGGAAGCGTATAAACGTCTAAACGTATAACCTTAAAGCGATGTTAAGTGGTCAATTTTAACACTTCAATTGAAAGGTTCTATGATCATTGTGCAAACGTAAGTGCGCTCTACACTGTATGTATCGGTGCGTGGTACATATATTTGCCTTTTGTATTTACATGGCTCTTAGCACACACACACACATACACTCGGGTCACACACACACACTCTCGTCACGTAATATTAAGGCTTAAACATAAAGCCGGTTGGTTCTATGCTTTTTAGGAACTTTTCCGATATATTTCTACTTTGATCGATCGATTAATATCCTTGCAGGAGCACCGATAGGCAGCGATAACTGTCACAAGAAGAGGAACAACTACAAACACTAGAAATAACGATCGCTAAGCGGCCGCGTGATGAGCGATGTGCGATGTGCGACGAGTATGAGGCGATGTGCGCCACTGGAAAGCCGTTCTCACACTGAGAATTGGAGGTCTGTGGCGCTTCCACCTCCCAAATCCCACTACCCACTCCCCACTCCCCAATACCCGATACCCATTCCGCATTCCCATACCCATTCCCATTCGGATCGCATTCACAGCCTCAAAAAATTGAACGTAGACCCAAGAGCAGAGCAGACCCACGGGGGAGCAGCCAATAAAAGCTCGAATCTTATTGACGTCGTCGAGTAAAAGTTCGCGATACACACCAGGCACAGGCATAGGCACAGAGGCCCAGGCCCGTTCGATGGCTGACAGGTTCAAAGTGCATAGTTAATTTGTCATATTGATGACGTCGTCGTCGTTTTCCCCACACACTTTTTTCTATTTAAATAAAATCACAAAAAAAAACTATTGTTGAAGTTGGTGAAGGGGGGGGAGGAGGAAGGTGACAGCACAATATTTCCCTGATTTTTATGGGAAAAATAAATAAAATCTGTAGAAAATGTTATGCCGTAATAGTTCTTACTAATACAGAAACTTTACATTTCCTAAAACTACATTTTTCTGATGCTTAATTTCAAGATGTTTCTGGTTTCTTGAATTTGTTATTATTCATAATTTATTTATATTAATTTGTAATTAGCTTTTCATAAATAAATCAAAGAAAAAACCTTCAAATTAAATTAAAATCAACAATCTGCAGTTGCCTTGCTTTTCCGCCAAGAAATATATTTAATATATAAAATTTAGCAATAGAATAGAATAACTGAACAACTAAAAACCTTAAAATAACTTTACTGTAATTATTAAAAAAGAATTTGTAGAAATAGGCTAATGATTTAACTTGAAAAATATTTATCTTCAGTAAAATAATAAAGAATATTCAAATATTCAACAAATATTCAAACTGTTAAAATGCAATGTGACTCTGGAAACTGATAAAGGCAACCTTTAAGATGTTTTGCTGTCTTTACACAAAAGGTTGATTATGTTAAATATTTGATTAAGTGCATAAAAACGTAAAAATTACCAGAACTTTTTGCGTAAACAAAAAATATTGAAAATAAAAACAACAGTGCGTATACGTAATGCGTATACGTAATGCGTATACGTAATGCGTATACGTAATGCGTATACGCATTTTTTACAGGCGTATGCTTAATTTTGTTTGCGTATACTTAATAAAATATTTGAAATATGCATTTAATGCATTTATCAAAGCAAAAACTAAAGCCAAAACAGGTAAACATCAGTGAAACGTCAGTGAAACATCAGTGAAACATCAGTGAAACAATCTTTTTTAACCTTTTGAAACCCAATTAAGCTATAAATAAATGCTTACAAGGATTATAAGGGCCGTAATCTTCAAATAAAGAGTTTACTAAATGTTATGCCCATGACTATTTTCTATTATAAATAATTAAAAATACAGCAAGAATGAAATTCTATTTTTTGGCTGCCATTTTAATTCAACACAAGATCTCTCCTTAATTTTCGGTAAATACAACCGAAAAACCTTGAAGCTAAATGAAGGATTTTGAAGATTATAGAATGGTGATACCAGCTAGCAGCTACCAGACGTTGGCAGTATCAGGCGTCGGTACTTTTTTGGCTGTTTATTTCACGAATATAGATTGCTTTCCGGATAAACACACACACAGTCACTGGAGGAGCTATGATGACCTAATACCCGAAAGAATTCACACTGTTTGTTCCTGTCAATCGGTCGATCGCTCAATCGAAGACACCACTCACCCTTTTGCGAAGAAGCCTCTCCAAGAACTTATCCATGATGCACACACTGCCTTTGGGGATATATCCTGAGTATGTCCTCTCTCCAAGTTCTCATATAGTATAGACGGATGGGCTTACTGGGGACAATGGCAATGCGGCACCGACGCGAAACAATAGCATAACTACAACTGACCGATTTCAGTAATATCTCTCTTTGGAATAGCTCGTCGCCTTCGAATTGGTCGTATTGCTTATCGGCAACTAACTTTTGGTTTTGGTAACCAATAGCCCTACTCTTTGGTTTAGTCGAAGCGCAGACACTCTTTGATTTTTTTGTGACAGGGAATATTTACAGAGAGACACACAGAGGAGAGAGAACCGAACCGAACCGCACACACTATATATACTATATATTCAATCAATGCAATACGGAGACGTCATGAATGTGCACAAAATGCGTTATCTTTATGGGTTACACCTCGTTTTATCAGCCCTTTTTTGTTTTAACGTGTTGGCTCAACGTAACTTGCTTTGCACCGACATATTCAAGGCTCTCTTACACTTGTCAAAAATAATAATAATAATACACAAGTTGAGATGATCGTAGCGCACTTCCCGAACGAACTGAAACCATCCGTGCAAGAGAACCGGGCCCACATAATCCACATATCCCCCTGGAGTTCAGTTTCAGTTTCAGTTTCGGTTTGGGTTCTAGTAACAGTCTCTCTCTCTTTAGTCGGGGCTTGGCCATATCTCCCCCATATACATATACATATACATATATATAGAATAAACTGCCAAAAAGCTGATAAGATTGCGGGGATATCTAAGTGCCGGAGCACCTCAGCTGACTAATCGGACACATCGGAGCAACTGCAGCCGCTTATCATTGGCGTTGGAGGTGCCCGGCCTGGCCATAGGTTTTGGGTTCGGTTCGGTTTTTTGGTAGGGATCGGTTTTTGGTTCGTTTTTCGTTTCGTTTCGGTTACATTATATGAGTTATATCTTTAAAGGGGGGAACTGAATTTTATCTGATCGACACTAAGCAAGCCTGAGTATCACCATGATCAAGGCATTTTTTTTTTTGTTTTCATCTCGACAAGTCACTTGGGAGTCCATAAACACACAAACGATAACAGGTGGAGATCGGCATGGGGCTGGGACGCGTGCCAGAGTATCACAGCTGTGGCAACCGAACTCAAATGGATTTACTGCCTGGGATTTCACCATAACAATTAAGCTTTTCAGCGAAGGAATGGCAAATTGAATAGTTCTATTCCTGAATATTTAAATTCAGGCACTTTAAAAAATATATAAAATTTTGGGAAGTGTTTCACACTCCTTGAAAATTTCACTTAAGAAAAGCTTTTTCATAGCTCACACTTTGGGGCAAAGCTTTGGTTTCCTTTTTATATTTAGTAATCACATAATTTCTATATAAAATGCACTATTTAATAATAAATAAAACAATAGATAACCGGTATTAATTGCACAATTATTATAATAATTATTAACTCCCCCTCACATCCAAGTAATCCAAGGAAGTTCAGTCTCCTCACTGATCTCTGGTTAAACATACCATTTTATCCAGCAACTGTTAGGGGAGATGTCTTCCAGGAATCTTCTGTTTTGTGCAGCGCGAGGTCCTCCTCCTGACCAAACAAAACAAAAAAAAATATCGGATGACAAGCCACCAGTTCGCTTAACGTGGCCAAATCAAATACGAACAAAAATATATATAGCGACAAAACAAAAAGTGGTAAATTCTATATATATTATTATTATTATACACTGAAGTACGATGGAAAGAGAAGCCTTCCACGCGCAAACTGATCTATCGGCAAACTGTCGAAGAATTGTTGATAGCGATACCACTAACAAAGCCATGCGTACGTACCCTCTATATGCTGCTCGCCATTCGGACTTTGCATGTATGTTCTCATATATTTACACCCATAGCCCATAGGCTATAGGCCCAACCCCGACCCCAGCCCCAACCCCAACCACACACCTGCACCTATAGGCAGGGTCTTACCAACTTTATAGATATTGTCAAATGGGTGCAAAATATAATAGAAAACAAGTGCGTTGCACCCGAGAATTATGAGGAAATTGGCAACATATTATCATTAGCTTCGGGAAACGGATTCGATTTCGGATACATACGGCGAAAGACCCAACCACTCTCTCCTGGAGGCTCAATTCTCGGGGCTTTACACGGAGCAGCTCAGCTGCGTCTCTCTTAGCCGCTCCAAAACTGTTTGCTGTTCGCGATTTGCCATTAGCCGAAGAGATAAAGTCGATAACAATATCTTATCGTGAGGCATTGAATCACATGGACACACACATATCCGTCCCCGTCGCAGTCGTCGTCGTTGCCGTCGGAGTCGGAGTCGGATCTGGAGGCGTGCAAAAAGCGCCGGTGCGTTGTGACTCACTTATCCCGGGGATTGGGTCAACGGCGGCTGTTTGTCCCGGGATATTGTATGGGGTCGGGTCCAATATATCCGCTTCAGACTCATGTATTACATATCCGGGGAATTCTATTAAAAAAAAAGGAAACAAAACAAAATTAAATATTATTTTCTAACTAAATTTTCATTTATCATTTTATTACTTACTTTTCAAAAGGAATTTCACATTATATTTGGTATACAGAATTTGTAAAGGATATTTTATTATTTATTTAAAAATCTTTAAAGTGTATTTTACATTTTCTTTAAAGGATAACTTAATTTTTAGCATACATTTGAAGCTTTTTTTCCATAGATTTCAAATCCATTATCATAATTAATTGTAAACTTATCACAAACTTAATTTCATTAAATTTTTGACAATACCTTATACATTATCTTATTGTTTACAAGCTTTAACATTATCTAATTGTTTATAAACATTACATTTGTATATAAACAATAGCTCAACTTTTTTGTATTAATTATGCAATCAATTATTACATTGAATGCTTAATAATTGTAATATAATTGTAAATCAAAAAGTTTACTGTGTTTAAATGAATTATATGAATTATAATTATAGATATCAGCCCCTTTTGTATTATTTACTTTAGTTAGTAGTTAGTCAAGTCACATCTATGTACGGTTATCAGCTTTATGTCGTCTGGTGAGTCATCATTGGGATTTCTGAACCACAACCCGATGTCATCGATCAGTTAAAAATGAGTAAACATATTATAAATGGCTGCCGGAAATAGAATTTGGCGCCTAAGACCTATCAAATACATATATAAATATCAACAAAAGTAATCAATTCCCATTCGATCAAATGATCATTAAGGAAAACCCAAACATTAGGGTTAATATTCAATTAAATCAAATTATATCGGTTGAAAACTAAAAAGAGATATTGTAAGTGAATGGTTATAAAGAAAGATAAACACTTTTTCACAATTGTACAAATTTATAAAACTCTTAATCTCTATAAATATTATATTTGTATAAACATTTCTTAATCATCAAATAAGTTAATTTATTTATAAGTCTATCAACTCCTTTACCACTCAGTAAACTTATTTTTATCGTTGATATTGACACTAATATATATTTATTAAATAAACATGTTTTCAGCCCGAAAGTGTGCTTGAAAGAAGGTTGATTTTATTTGGGTCAAGCTTTTGCAGCTTTTAATGAATAAATACCTGGCCATTCTTTCTATTAAAGAAGGTTTTAATCAGTTCACAAGAAAAATATCAGCACAAAATTAAACAAATTATGAAAATTATTAAAATTATTCCAAGAGGATCTAAATATTACTTATAAATCATAATTTAAATCTCTCGAAAAGAGTTCCTATATTCAAAAATCAATTGGTATTTTATAGAAACATAAACTGTTATATTATATTATTTTCTAAAAATAAAAACAAGAAGTTTCTTCCACATTAAACCCACTGTTCGTATTAACCAAGAACTTAGAGACCATTTAATTTAAGAAAAAACCGCTCAAAGTGCCCTCTTGGGGTAATCGAAATACATGATTAGACCTACGATTAGGAGGTGTTATTCTATGTATTTGTTGGCATACAAATATCAGGGGGATTTGATATTGGAATTTTAAATAGCCGATAATATTAATCAGTATAGGAAAGTGAACCCAGTGCTGATATAATTTTTGAAGAGGTTTCAATATGGCAAACATGTGTACATAAATCTATACATTATAATTGTGTAATAAGTACTTTATTCATAGTTCTGAATGTTCACATTAAAATACAAATTGATTTTTAATCTAATATCAAAGTGGAAACAGTAAATTTAATCTGTATTGTTGATATCTACACACAGAGAAAATTTATTGAATAGGAGAATCTTTAAAACTATTACTGGGATTGAAAAATAAAGAAAAATACTTATAGAAATAATACTTGTAGAAATTAATCTCTGTGCACTCTTTTGGAACCCTCGACTTTGGTGTTTCCACTAATCTATCATCGCTAAACCCGCCGGAAATAGGAATTCTCCTAATCTAAGTGATTATAACCATGGAATTACAATAAAAACATATCTTATTTTTGGATGGGATACCTCTCTCTCTTTGACAGGCCCACTTACAAGTGTGTGTTTGAATATCATCCTTATCGGACACCAATTCAGTTAGAACTTTTGCACAATTTGGAACGCTACCGAAAGTCAGTCTTATTTCTGCTTTGGTTATAAGGAGGCAGCACTCGCTCCCTTAGATTTTCCGCATGAATTGAACTCGAGTATCGCCATTCGATATCCAAGAATAAGTGGAACACCATGGGGGCTGAGGGCAAGAACAACAAGACAAAGGTCGATCCGCCTCTGCGGATTGAGATCGGTGGCATCGAACGTCACCGAAAGCAGAGCCTCAACCGGGTGACGACCACCAAATACAACTGGCTAACGTTTCTGCCCCTCAACTTCTACGAGCAGTTCCGGCGGGCTGTCTACTTTTACTTTCTGATCATCACCATTATCTCGTTCTTCGTAAGTAAGTTGTTGTTGTTGTGTTAATCCTTGCATCCTTGATTCCTGGACTTAACCCTAAACAAATTAGATGACACCATTTCGCCGCTCGTCTCGCTGCTGCCCTTGCTCTTTGTCATGATCATCACGGCTCTCAAGGAGGGCTTGGAGGACTTTTCAAGATCCAAGAGCGATAAGCTGGTCAACACGGCTAATGGTAAGGAATACTAATTAATTATGTATTTAATTGTTAAATTATTTGATATGAACAGAGTTAGGAGAGTTTCCTAAACTTGACTGCGGCTATAAAATCTCCAATTTCAATGTATTTGAGCAGGATCTCCTTGCTATCCGCCTTGGCAATGCCATCTTAAGTGCAGGGTATGAGAATCGTAGAGAAAGGCCCTGTTTAAAGCCTTGAAAATCACTCAGGAATGAGTGAGAATCACTGAGAAAATCCCATCTTAGGTGCAGAGTATTTGAAGCGCAGAGGAAGGCCCTGTTTATAGGCTTAAGAATCACTCAGGATTGAGTGAAAATCGCTAACGAAGGCCTATCTTAAGTGCAGAATATGAGAAGCGTAGAGAAAGGCCCTTTTGTTACTATTCCATTAATCCTGATCCCATTCCAGTGACTGTCATCCGTAACGGCAAGGAGGAGGTCATAGCTTCTCAGTTCGTAATACCCGGCGATCTTGTGGTGGTGCGAAATGAAGGGGATGTACCCTGTGACCTCGTACTCCTGCAGTCTTCGCCCGGATCCTCCAAGTGCCATGTGACCACAGCCAATCTGGATGGCGAGACCAACCTGAAGACGATATTAACGCCACATAACTTCCAGTTAAGCGCTGGAGTGGACCAAGGCTATATTGTGTGTGAGGCAGCCACCCCGGATCTGTACAGTTTCAATGGAAGGCTGGAGCTCAAGTCTGGCGAACCTGCCCTGCCGTTGACCATTGATAACCTGCTGCTTCGTGGCGTCCGGCTGAAGGGCACTGAACGGGCGGTGGGCTGTGCCATCTACACGGGAATGCAGACGAAGCTGCAGCTAAATAGCCGATACACCGGCAACAAGTCCGCCTCCAGCGAGAAGTACATCAACAAGTTCATGGTGGCCCTCATTGTGGGCATGATTGTGGTGGTGATTGTGCTGTATCTTATTCAGCGGTAAGAGGATAATAGATTTAAAAGGATTCCTATATATTCTTCTATATATTCCAGTCAGAAGGAGTCCAAGATTGTGCCCACCATGCCATTCTTGGGTCCTCCCACCAACTTTAACTCGGCCTGGCAAATCTTCGAGGATTTCCTCTCATTCCTGCTGCTCTTTAACTACATGGTTCCCATTTCTGCCTACATGAACATCGAACTCTATCGCATCTTTGGCATGCACTTCATGCACAATGATCTTCATCTGTACGACGAGGAGACCGACCAACCCTGTCGGGTCAATGCCTCCAATCTCAATGAGGAACTGGGCCAGGTCAATATTTTGTTTTCCGACAAAACAGGCACTTTGACTAAGAACCTCATGAAATTTGTCAATTGCTATGTGTCTGGCAGGAATTTTCGGCTGCAGAAAACCCAACTCCTTTGCCAGGACACTGGCGAGCAGCTAGAATTGGGTAAACTCGATGTGAGTATACTTGAGAGCATCCCTGAGAGAAGCTAGTAAAGTAATGTATTCCAAATGCTATTCTAGGCTGAGGCAAGCGTCTTTTTCGAGGCTCTGACCCTTTGCCACACCGTGGAAGTCCTTCAGGGATCAGCATCAGGCGACAAATCCCCGGAATCCACCACCGAACGAAGCCGCCTGATGGATGGCAGCATTATTGGTCGCTATCAGGCCTCCAGTCCCGACGAAAAGGCCCTGCTCGAGGGCTGTGCCAGTTTGGGTCTTGTCTTTGAGGGTCTGGACAAGGATATTCTGCACATTCGTCGATATCCTTGGGGTGGCGGCGGCACCAGCACCGAGGAGCTGCAATACGAGCGGCTACATGTCCTGGAATTTAGCTCGGAACGAAAGCGAATGAGCGTCATACTGAGGGACTGTCAGAGTGGCACCATTTGGCTGTACAGCAAGGGAGCGGAGAATATCATCTTTCCCCGCTGCAAGCCAAGTCCCCGGCTAAAGCAGACCGACGAGCAGATCACCAAGTACGCCAAGGAGGGTCTCCGTACCCTGGCCGTGGCCCGGCGCACTCTCACTGAAGAGGAGTTGTCAAACTTTGAGGCGGAGTACCGAAATGCCAATATACAGCTAAGCAATCGCTCGGAACTCATTGCCAAATGCTATGAAACTGTGGAAATGGGTGAGTTTTTCTAGGAGAACTCTCAGTCTTGATAACTTACATTTTTTATCGCTCCTGTTCAGATTTTGATTTGCTGGGAGCCACTGCCTTGGAGGATGCCCTGCAGGATAATGTGGGCGAGACTTTGGAGGCTCTGCAACTAGCTGGCCTCAAGATCTGGGTTCTCACTGGCGACAAAGTTGAAACAGCCTTCAATATAGGCCTGGCCTGCCGTCATATTCCTCCTGGCTCCAAGCCTCACTTTATAGTCAGTCTTGCGGAGCCTTCGGAGTTGCGTGTGCGTCTGCAGGAGCTTGAAGCGGCCAAGGCAGAGGTCCTGGTCATTGATGGTATTACAATTGCCGCTCTGCTTAAGCATTTGCCAGGGGAGTTTGCCAAACTTGCAATGCGCTGCCGGGCTGTGCTCTGCTGCCGCCTGAGTCCGCTGCAGAAGTGTGAGATCGTGACGCTGGTGAAGAAGCGCAAGAAACACATCACAGCGGCCATTGGCGATGGGGCCAACGATGTGTCCATGATCCAGGAGGCGCACATTGGCATCGGGATCGCTGGGCGCGAGGGAAAGCAGGCGGCACGCTGTGCTGACTTTGCCATTGCCCGCTTCGAGATGCTGCGACGGCTGCTTCTTGTCCATGGCCACTATAACTCACAGCGACTGGCGTTCTTGGTTCTGTTTTATTGCTACAAAAACATCATCATTACCGGGTGCATGGCCCTGTTCCAGGTCTACGATCTCTTCTCCGCCACCAATGTCTACAACTCGCTGTACCTCTGGCTCTTTGACATTGTCTACATTTCATTTAGCTTCACATATTTGGCCATTTCCGACAAGCATTACAGCGAAGAGAAGCTGTTAAGGTGGGTAAATCTTCCTGCGAGAATTATATTCATAAATTCTCATTTTTCCTATTTCTTGAAGCCATCCGGAACTCTACAAGACCCTCGCCCACAACCGCCAGGCCTCCATGGGCGTCTTTACCTTGTGGATCCTCAACGGCTTCCTGCAATGCTTCATCATCTTCTACTTCGCCTACTGCATGCTCAACGATGAGAATGTCGTCCACAATGTGGGACAAACTGCCAGTTTTCAGACTTTCGGCACCATGCTCATCACTGTCATTGTAATTGTGGGTAACCTGAAGCTTCTTTTGGTTGCTGGCTACTTAACATATCTGAATTTGGCCATGATTCTGGCCTCCATCGTTGCCTTCATGCTGACCACATATCTCTACAATTTGGACACGAGTGGTGAGCTCTACAATGTCTACAATCAGTTCCTGGCCTCGTTGCCTCTTTGGCTCTACACGATCATCTGCTCGGCGGCCTGTCTGCTGCCCGATTTCGTTATAAAGGTCGTCAATGATATGTTTCGGCGTCCGAGGGCTCTGGAGAAGTCAGCGGAATGAGAGAGAGGGCTCCTCTCCTAAATGCTCATTAAGTTAACAACGATGCAATGAATAAATAAAAGAATTTGTAAATAAATAAATAATAAATATTTAATACCAACCAATTGAGAAAGCAAGAGGCAAGCCACAAGATTCTATAGCGGAAGATATGTATTTTAGCTGATTTTCTAATTTTCTGCTGTCAGAATTATTAATTTTCCTATTTTGCGCTTATCTTATTTTATCCTTTTTTTAATTTTCAGATTCTTAGATTCTCTAATTTTTGTAAATTAGACATTATTTATTTTCCGATTATCGAATTTTCTGATTACCCCTTTTTTTATGTCAGCATTATTGATTTTTCCTATTTTATGAGATTAGAGATTTTATAATTTTTGTAATTTTTTTATTTCCGAATTTTTAACATTTTTATTTTCAGATTATCTAATTTTCTGATTACCCGAATTTGTTGAGTTTTTGGTTTTTTGAATATCAGACTTTCTAATTTTTTAATTTTTAGAT
Organism: Drosophila truncata; assembly: GCA_008042515.1. Taxonomy (NCBI): domain Eukaryota; kingdom Metazoa; phylum Arthropoda; class Insecta; order Diptera; family Drosophilidae; genus Drosophila; species Drosophila truncata. The sequence goes on along the minus strand of VNJQ01002603.1, from coordinate 219,570 downwards.
TACCTAATTTTAAAAATTTTTTGGATTCCTGTTTGTCATACTTTATAATATTTCGAATTTTAGATTTCCGCTTTTAATGGATTTTCAAATTTCTCAATTTTAGAATTTTCTTACTTTCGGTTTTTCTAATTATCTGAGTTTTTAATTTTCTGATTTCCTTTTTTATGGTTTTCTAATTTTTATTGTTTTTTATAATTTTCAGATTTCCTGTTTGTCGTATTTTAGAATATTCCGTAATTTAGCATTCCTAGTTTAATGGATTTCACATTTTCTAAGTATAGAATTTTCTTATATTCAGATTTCCTATTTATCTGATTTTTTAATTTTTTGATTTCGTTTTTCCAGATATTTTAATATTAAGATTTAAGAATTTTTACGGTTTTCTGGATTTTTTAAATTTAAAGCATTCTATTTTTAGAATTTTCCAAGTTTCAGATTTTCTTATTTACTGATTTACTTATTTCCTGATTTTTTAAATTTTGTTATATTCTAATTTTCTAACTTTTTGATTTTCTTAATTTGATTCTTTCCGAATTTAAGAATTTTGTGATTTTCTAATTTAGTATAAAATACAAAATATATTAAAAATACAATAGTATTTATTAATATTATATTTAAAAAATATAATACTATTTATTAATATTATATTTAAAAAATAGAATATTATTTATAAACATTATATTTCTTAATATTATATTTTTTCTTCTTACACATATAAAAAACAAAGGTATATTTATGAAAATTAATGAGTATTTAAAGACTCTCCGTGGATGAGGAACCAAAGCCTCTAAAGGAAAGCTCCCCAACCGATGTACATGGCAGCCAAGTTGTCCAGTTTGGTGGCCTCGTTGATGAGGAAGTTCACCTGTCCCTCAGTGGATAAGGGAATGCTGTTGGCCTGACGCTTGACCTGGAAAAATTAAAATTTTAACCAAAATTAGTATAAATTAAGGATTAAAAATAAACATCCACTCACATGTCCCTGCAGTCGATCCTCTATGTTCCTTACATCATTGGTTATCTTGGCGGCGGCACTGCCATTTCTTATCTGGGCGCCCACATCGTAGACGAAGGGCCTTAGAATCGACATCAGCGTCTTGGCCTCCTGCTTGAGCAGGCGCAGCGTGATCTCGCAGCACTTCCGATAACTGCCTTCCACGCCCAGCGGCCCCATGGCAGCGATCATGTTCTGGGTGAGCCGGAAGGGCACGACCTCCGGAACGGCCAGCAACTCGCCCTGATTGAACAAACAATTAAAATCAACATGGACGGCATCACCATTGCGATCATCAAACAAAATATTCTCGCCATGCCGATCGCCCAGGCCCAGAATGTAGCCCACCATGGACATGACGGCCACGGTGCGAATGTAGGTGTTTCTCGCCTCATACCAACTGTGCAGGGTGGCAAAACGCTGGCGCAGCCACTCCTGAAACACCGGCGGATGGGCGGGCAGGAGTTGCTTGGTGAAAATCTCACGTTTCCGCTCCAAAGATTCCTGCTGCTGCGCGGCCAACTGATGCAGCATCCGGCTGGGCATTCCCTGGCCCCGTTGCGCATACAAACTCATACAGATGCTGCGGTACGACGACAGATTGGGCAGCCACTCGACCAGGCCGCACTCCTCGTTGAAGGGCAGCACGGCATAGGTGCGAATATGAAGGCGTCGATGCCGAGCAGCCGCCGATTGATGCAAATAACGCTTCACCAAACCATTAAACTCCATCAGACGAGCGTCACGTCTCAGGTCATCCTTGGGCTTGACCAGCACATCGTAGTCCTGGCCGTCGCTGCAACGAATGGTCAGCTTTTTGGGCTTGGCTGCCGAGCGTAGAATCTGCACAGATTCCTGGAAGCCACTGATGTAGATCTGCTGATAGGGAAACCAGTTGCCCTTTGAGCTCGAGCTCGAGCTCGAGTTGTTGTTATTTCCGGGCAGCGAGGCCGTGGCATCCGAACTCAACGGCAACGTGGGCTGCATATACTTCTCGAAGGGCAGCAGGATGTTGGAGAAGTCCGCCTGATTGCAGAGCTTGGTGAGGCGTCGATCCAGATCGCTTAGCTTGTAGGTTCGATCCAAGGCCACCTCCTTGTTGGTCAGCTCCATCAAACGCTCCGTCAGGGAGTTAAAGTCACTGAGAAGCTTCTGAAAGGCAGCATTCTGCAGCCGCCGATCGGTGAGCACCAATTTGCAACGCTTTATCCTGTTGGCGGTGGCCGACTTGAAGTGCGGCAAAAGCATCCACAGCGATTGCTGCGGATACTCCTCCACGAGACGCACAATCACATTGCGCAGCACACCAAAGGCATCGGCATTGGGATGACACAAACGACTCAACATCTGGGAGTAAACCGTGTAAAAGACGGAGGCAGGCAGAACGGTGCAGCAGTTGCTCAGCAAATCGTTCATCTTGCGCACCTGCTGGACCTCATTCGGCGAATTCTCGGCTGTGTCCAGCCACAGGCTGATGACGCGAGGCATTGACTGGTAGACATGCTCACTGCCATAGCGCAGCGAACGGGCATAATTGAGCAGAATCTGAATAAGCATATCGTCCGATTCGTGGGATGAAGCTGCTGCAACCACCTTGCCGCCCAGTTTGGCTTCTCGCATCTTTTCCAGGAACTGCGCCAGCTGAACGTGACAGCTCTCCGATTGTTTGTGCACCGCAATGGCATCCTCGAATTGCCGCAAAACAACATCCGCGCAAAGGTGCATCGATTCGGCATTGTAGACAGCCTGCAGGTACTTTCCCTGGAAATACAATTGCAGCTGATCCCGCGACATAGTCTTCACATTTCCCTGGCAGGCAGCACGCATGCCTGAAAGCTGCTCCTCCAAATAGTTAATGGCCATCACCTGGTCACCCTTCTGCCACTGCAGCTTGGCGCGTTCAATGAACAAACCCGGTGGCTTGTAGTCCGCCGCCTTGAGCAGGCACAACTGTGCACGCTGCAGCTGTCCGGCATTGCGATTGATCTGAGCACTGTTTAGCCACAATCGTGCCAGCTCCGTGCGCAGGTGGGGCAACAAATGGCCACGGCCCGAGAGTCGATGCTGCAGTTCAGCCAAAAGATTGCGTCGAAAGCTGTAGATGGGCTCTTGAACGCGTATCTGCGGCTGGACAATCTCCAAACGGTACTGCCAGTCCTCAAAGTACCTGAGCATGATCCTCTCCTGGTCCTGATCCTGATCACCGCGTTCCAGCTGCTCCACCAGCTGCTGGCTGCACTGCAGCTCATGAACCAAATGCAGCTTCAGCACCGAATCGTAGGCATTGGCATACGAATGCTGCTGCACGGCCGAGCAGCTGCGCAGTTGCTCCAGCACAGATCCCCGCATTCCATCCAGCAGGCCATCGAATTGCGGCCGCGTTGTGAGGGGTTGCCGCAGCGCCAGACATCCCTGGGAGCACTGCGCAGGCCAATTTGTGTTGAGTCCATCCAACGGCAGCTCCTCCAGCTCATCGTAGCTGCCCAGGCGCCACAGGAGCTCCGATTTGCATTCGGCAAAGCATTGCTCCGAGTATTGGTCCTCGGATAGACGCTGCCACAGTCCATCGGCTATGAGCTGCGCCGTTCGCGGAGTGTCCCTCAGATAAGCATCAATCATGGCCCGCACATGTTCCGGCTGAAGGTGATCTCCGCTGGAGAGCAGCTGCTCGTAGCAGGTAATCATGTCCTGCTGCCGCTCCACCAAACGATTCACCACAATGTCCTGGGCCACGCTGACGCTGTCGTAGCTTCGCGCCTGCACAGCTCCCTCCACCGAATCGGAGTCCATCAGCGAGCCGTAGATTTCCACGAGGAAGGTAAACTGTTCCAGCAGCCGCTTCAGCTTGTCGTCCTCCTCCGCCACCTTGCCCTCCTCCAGATAGCTTTCCAGGTAGCACAAAGCCCGGGCATATTCCCCGCAATTGTAGCTGGCCCGCGAGACCAATAGCTTGGGTATCTCACCTAGAAATTCATGTATCTTCCGGTAATTAGCATCAATGGTCTGTGGAGGTTTGCCATTCGTACTCCTGCCATGCATACGCTGCCATTCCCTCAGCCAACGCTGTAAAAAGTCCAAGAGTTCGGCGCACAGCTTGCCGGCAAGCCGAGGCCCATGACTGGCCTCCGCGGCAGCACTCCGCTGCTGAAAGGAACCAGCAGCAGCATCTGCTGTCGTCGTCGTCGGTTGCTTCGTTGGCTGCTTTGTTCCAGCGCCATATTTCCGCGATTCGAATTGTTTGAAGGCATTCTCCTTGATCTCGCTCAGCTCCAGCTCCTGCTGGGATTTGGAACTCCCCTTGTCATTGGCCTTAAGCACGGCCATGAACTCATCGAGTATATGCCGCCGCTGCTCCTCTGTGCACTCGAGCAGGGCGTGCAGCAAGATGTATGGATAAAAGGTGCTCAGCATTTTGCCATCCCGCTTGATGCACGGCTTGTAGGAGTTCAGGAGATGCCGCGTATCTGAAGAGGTTTGAATGTAATCAATCAGACGAGCAGCCCAGAGGAAGGCCCATTCCTCGTAGTAATCGTGGCGGCCAAAGAGCGTCTGCTGCGGCTGCTGCTGCAGGGAGCTTGGCCGCTGGCAACTCGTGTAGCAGGAATGCAGCAGGGGCTCCATCACCTGACGCATTCTCTCAGGCAGCGATTGCCACAGCTGTACCTTTTTCTGCTCCTTGGGCGATATACCGCAGACGGCCAACGTCTCTTGGATGGCCAGCGAGAAGCTGTCCACATGCTTGGTCTTTTGCTGGAACTGATAGCCGCGACAAAGAGCGGTCAGTGCAAGCACAGCAAAGTCATCGGAGAGAACACTCAAAGGCAAAGGCTTAGAGCTGGCAAAGTTGTAATTTGAAGGCAAATAACTGGCATCAATGGCACCCAGTTCGCCCAGACACTTGGCCGAAGCCATTTGCAGCTGGCGATCATCGTGCTGGCAGCCTGTCATCAAGACATTCACAATCTGCTCCAGCATAGGCTCCAGCGGCTGCTCATTGAGGATCATGCGGTTTAGCTGGGGACGTCGGCGACCAAAAAGCTCGCCAAGATGCTGCAAGGCATAAATCCGCACCTGCAGGCACTCGTCCACAATGTGTTTGTACAAAAAACGCAGCTGATCGCGCAGTTGTGCAGGTGTTTCCTCCTCTTCAGCTGCTCCTCCGCTGCTATTATTCAATACCAAATGCGCCGTGTGCCTGCGTATGCACTTCCTTATAGCCGGCGATACTTGCTCCATGCGCTCCAAAAAGTACAAATCCGTAATATAATTGCCCAGCATCGAGGCATTTCGCATTATTACAAACTCATAAAGATCATTAACCTGAGCCACACTCTCGCTGTCCGCCAGCAGCGGCTGCAATGTGGCCACAATTCTGCCCAGCGATGGTCCCAGCTCCTGGACATTCACCACATGCAGAAAGATATGCCAGATCTTCAAGCAAATCCTCTGCAAACGTGGCTCATTTAACGTGTGCACAAAACTCAGCATGGCAATGATCTTGAAACGAAACTGAGTGACATGTTGCGAGCCCACAAAGCGCATAATTTGACCCAAACTGTACAGGGTCTCCTCCTTGAGGGGCTTCTCAAACGAAGGCTCACTCAGGCAGCTCTCGAAATAGGTAATAACGCCCAGGAAACGCTCGGCAATGAAGGTGGCAAACTCGGCATTGGCCGCCTGACTGGACACTGGCTCTGGGGGGCCGGTAAACTGCAGCAGGCTCTGAAAGGAGCGCATGACAAAGGTGGGATTGCGATTGAAATAGATGAGAAGTTCGGCCACCGTTTGCTACAAACGAAAGAGAATTCGTTAATTTATAGTTTTTATAGCTTATAAAGTCTCAAACCTTGACATCGGCATTCATTAACTGCTGCAAGCTGGACTGCGTGCAGCTCACCACCAACTCTATGCAGCTATTGGCCAACTCTGGCTCCTCCGTGAGATAGACATGGGTGTAGATGCGCAGAAAGGAGGTGGAAAACAAGGTGGCAATGGGCTTGCGCAGCTGCTTGGCTATTAGCACCAGGACCCCCTTGCAGCGCGGCTCTACAATGCAGTGCGGCAGGACCATGGCTGTGAGAAAGCGATGATATTTGCAGGTAAACTCCTGGACGCACGAGAAACCAAGCATTTTGGTGAGCTAGAAAAAGGAGATCAAGATTAATTAAGGATAAATAGAGAGCTAAAGACCTCACTCACCGCTCTGAGAGATCTAGTAAAGCGCACTCCCTCTGCCAAATATGCGGCCAGAGCCAGGCGTATGGCCAAATCCAAAGCATCGCGTCGATACCAATTCCACAGGTTTATGGTCTGCACACCATGACTGGCACACAACTCAGTGGCAGCCAGGACTGCCTCCTGGGCCACCAGCGAGTGCACATCCACCAGAAAGAAAAATGTCATTTTGAACCAATGAAAAAGCCAAGTTTCCTCAATTTCTGCATCAGCAGCCGAGGCTATGATGATGCGCAGCATATTTCGCTGCCAGGTGACGCTCTGTTCCGCCAAGGGCCGTGCCAGCATGGCCTTAATGACCTCCAGCACAAAGCTGGCCAATTGTTGCCTGATTTCAGGCATTGCCGGCACCAAATACCGCAAACTGTTTGCATTCAGCGACTCCAAAGCCTTTGTATCCTCTCCCAGAAGTCGCATAATCAGATTTGGCTCCAGGCTCAGCCTATCCAAGTGTCGGGAAATGAAAGAGAAGTCCGGTTGGAAGAGCAAATCCCTGGCAATCGTTTCTAAAGTAGATGGTGAGAAGTCCAACTTGGCCTGTTGTTGCTTACACTTGCCAAGGTAAATCCCCGGCGGCAGACGCCCGGGCAAGGGTCTACACTTTGGGCAATACAACTCAATGCAATCCCGAACCTTGAAGGCAAAGTGAGAGGAACAAAGCAGCAGACGTAACACTTGATTACGCCCCTTGTGACCTTTTATTGTGGGCAAAGCCCTGACCAGTTGCTCTGGCTTAAGGTAGCCCGCAATGTACAGCTGGGGAATGTGCTCGAAGAAGGCTTCCTGCTCAAAGAGATCCATGTAGTGTTGGGCATAAAACAACTGCATTTGAGTGTGGGCACTCGATGGCGTTGCCTCCAGGCGTATGGCACAAAGCTGTTCCAGCGACACGCGACCATTTAAGACGGCCAGCAACTTGTCCGGTTCCAGGCGGCTCTGAAGGAAGCCCAGCAACTGGTGTTGCGTGGGTGACTTTAGCGAATGTCGAATGCTGGTGATTTGCATCAGAAGCGAACAGATTTCCAGGTATATTTGCATCTCAACAGGTGGCAATCGGATCTGCTTTTCGACCATCATCATTGCCAGGCTGTTCCACTTGCTGTCCGTCGCCTTGGGCAGCTCACACTGCAGCGGCATCTTGGCCAATATGTCGGCACTTAGCGGCAAGCCTTCCTGCTCGGCTATCTTGAGCTGGTTTTGGGCCAGAATGAGCTGTTCCAGCTGCTTGAGAACTCGCAAAATGGCCACCATTAAGAGTCGCTCATCAGCCGTCAGGGCTCCCTTTTCCGGCAACCGAATAGGGGCGAGACCCTCGTGAATGAGGGCCTGAACCGTCGTTGTACGCATGCCCTGATGCTTGAGGGCCAACATGGCCAACAAGAGCAGTAAATGCTTGGGTTGGGATCGCCAATGGCTTAGCACAAGCTGATGCAGATGCTCCAGTTGCTCCAACGAGGCTGAGGCATGCTCTAGCTGGGCCTGGATATAGTTACTCACACTCTCTAGCAGCTCCTCACCCTCCTCCTTTTCCACTTCCAGGCTTGCCTTCACACTGAGAATCTCATTCAGGAGGAGATAGCCCAGCTGCAGGGCTTCCTGACTTCGAAGCTGCTGCTGCAGAACGATTAGCAGTTGGCCGGTGACCACCTTGAGCTGGCTGAGCTCCTGCCGCGTCATACAGCCCACCTCCAGCCACTTGGCCACCAGGGACCACATAATGATGAGCGCTTCGAGCGTTAGCTGGGCATAATGGGCCACATCGGGATCAGTTAGCCAGCTGCCAGCCGACTGGGATTGCAAGACACTGTGGCAGTAGTTCAAGCTGACCAGCTTAGCCTCCATGTCGCACTCCTTGAAGATGTGCAGGGCCTGTCGCAGACTGGCCGAAAAGATGCCAGCGTGTGTGGCATGGCCAATGAGATGAGTGTGCTGGAGCACTAACAGCAGGCTTTTGGCATACGAGTTGGCTTTCTCTAGCGGCAACAAGACGTCTTCGAAGGCACATTGTGGGTCAAATTCCTGGAGGCAGATCACATCGCACTTGAAAATGGCCAGGCAAAGGCTGTGGTTCTGCTCGCGCTTTAAATCCTCGTCGATTAGTTGCTGGTGCAACTCCTGCAGGGCCTCGATGTAGGCCAGGACCAGGCGCTCGTACAGCTTGGGATGATTGGAGCAGCAGGAGCTGAGGATTTTCCTTTGCAAATTTATACACTGACTGCGGACAAAAGAAGATTATTAGGATTTAATCAATGGTTTTCTAAGCTTACCTGCCATCGCCAGCCTCGCTCAGGCACCTGGCCAGCTTGTTGAGCAGCCACAGGAGGAAAGTGTCCTGGAATTTGTTGTTCAACTCCCCCACCAGCGAGCAACTGATCAGACTCGGCTCCTGGCACAGTATGTCCTCGATCACCGTGTACACCTGGGCCAAGTTGGCACCGTTGCGATTGACATGGTTGTACAGCAGCTTCCACATGTCCTTCCGTTGGTTCGACATGGCGTTAAATATATAGTTTTGTTTTTCTCAAATAAATAAAATCAACTTAAAAGCAAAATAAAAACAAAACAAAAAAGCGCGAGAGGGAATTTTTTGACCGGCATTGGTGTGCCCGCGAATTTGCAGTTTAAAAATACCACTCATAACTGCATTTTGCATTTTGCATTTTTAACTGCTTCGATAATTTAATAATCGATAGTTAATAATCGATGGTTTCGCCACATTTAATGAGTATCAATTTGAAACCACGATATTCAATCCATTTTACTGGATTATGGTATATATATATTTTATTTATTTTATAAATATTATTACTATTATTTCGTGTGCCTATGCTTCTCAACTGAAATATTTTAATATTTTAATTAGTTAGTTGTAAATATTTACTTCAAGGAAAAATAGAATACAAAACCTTGTTTTGAGTATTATATAAATATTTTTTTTTATATTAAACAAATATATTTATTTATTATATAAATATAATTTAACTAGAATTATAACATTTTAGTATTCCTGTGTGGTATATTTTTTCTAGTATATTATCAGTATTATTTACCGCTCTCGCTATGGTCCTACTGATGTACAGTTCGAACTTCAATCTAACGCAGCGTCCTTTCAAACACACACAAACATATTTTCATATCTTTTCAAATTCAGAATTCAGAGTCCAATTAGCCAATGTTTTTCATATACTGACAACAAGCATATTAGAATCACACATGGAGGGGGACGGTTCCAGCACAGTGAAGGCGAAGATCCTGGAGATGACGGCCAAAAATGTGGACCTGCTGCACGCTTTGTGGATGCGTATGTTCGAGCCCACGACTTGCGACGAGTACGTCCACAAGCTGAAGGAGCATGTGCAGAGCTTCTACACGGATCTGCTAAACGAAACACGCGAGAAGGAGCAGACGATCCTCGACGAGATCGTCGTCCTGCGGGCTGAAGCCAGCGACCTCGCACGTCTGCTCCGAAAAACGACGATTGAAGTTGAGGAGCGACCGCCTGACGTTCCGCTGGTTATCTGGCAGCTCAAATTCGTCAAGAGTATCGAGATTTTGCGCGAGGAGCTGGTCAGGGGACGTGCCGAGGTCTGCCAGCTGCTGCTTCAGCAGGAAAAGCTCTGCGAGGAACTGGGAGAGGTGCCACATTCCCTGCAAACAGATCCTCTGCCTCTGCCGGAGGAAATGGACGCGTTCCGTGAGCACCTTGACCAGCTACGCGGCCAGCGAGTGCAGCGCCTTGAGGAGATGAACAACCTTCGCCAGAGCATCAAAAACCACATGAAGCTGCTGGAGTGTCTGCCGCAGACGGATGAGGAGAAGCGCCTGCTCAACCAATTGGATCACTGCCTTACGCCCGAGGCCTTTGAGCGGTTGCGGCGAATGCAAAAAGAACTCGCCGATCAGCTGCAGGAGATGCGTGAGCGCATCGACGACATGCGCGATAAGATTCACATCCTCTGGGAACGTCTGCAGGAGGAGACGGACGAATATGCCATGCGAAGGGTGCGAAAGGCCACTGAATACACACAGTACACGTACGACGTGCTCCGCGAGGAGCTGCAGCGCTGCCAGGTACTTCGAAGGCGAAACCTAAAGTCATTCATCGAAAAGCTGCGCACCGAAATCACGGAATGGTGGGATCTCACCCTGAAAAGCCCAGAGGAGCGCCAAAGTTTTACTAGCTTTTTCACCGATTCTGAGAGTGAAGATGTCCTGGAGCTGCACGAGTTGGAATTGGACAACCTTAAGGCCTTCTACAACAGCAACAAAAAGATTTTCGAGCTCTACGCCAACCGAGCAGAGCTGTGGTCGCGCCAAGAGGCTCTGGAGGCCAAAGCCAACGAGCCCAATCGCTTTAACAATCGCGGGGGTCAGCTGCTAAAGGAGGAGAAGGAGCGCAAGGCCATTTCGGTGAAGCTGCCCAAGATCGAACAGCAGATCGCCGAATTAGTTAACATCTATGTGAGCCAGGCGAAGATGCCCTTCCTGGTGCACGGTGAGGACATCCTCAAGAGCATGGCTTTGGAGTGGGAACAATTCCGGCAGTCCAAGCAGCAGCCTTCCACCCGCAAGAAGCAAGAGCACACAGGGGGGGCGGTCAGCAAAAAGATGCCACCGCCACCGCCACATCTCACGCCGAAGGGCAAGACGGGCAAATATCAATCTTCGTCGACGCTGAAGAAGAGCCCCTCGAAGGTGAACGAAAGCAGTGTTGCCAAGAGCACGGGAAATCTAAAAAAGAGACGACATTCAAATCACGGCAATGCCAGCTCACCGACGGCCACTGCCGCCAAGCGAAATCTAATAACGGACTTGGAATGCAACAACTCAACGACCGTTCTGGCGGTGAACTCCCAACGGAAGCAGCTGCTCATCAAACCCCCGAGAAAGGTTTATGCGCTGGAACACTCGGTACGCCGGATCAAGCGAACCACGAGGCCCAGTATTTCCGGCGTGAACCGCAGCCGGAGTCGCCCCATACCGCAGATCCGTCTAGAGCCACCGTCCAGCGAGGATTGTGGCAGTCCTTAGCCGTCATTTGGATCTCCAAAATCAAATTCAAATCGAGTCCACCTACTGATCTGTGTTTTTTATTCTACCTGAACTCCGCAGTATAGAAATAAGTATTTTAATCGGAAATATCTTGCAAATGTAGATTATATAAATAATTTTAGAGTGATTTATGACAGGATCATTTAATAAATAAACAACTATGCATAGATAATAAATGTTTTCTCATTGTCTTTGTTGATATTTTGGATGTCATGGACTTATTCTTATTAAAAGTTTCCTTTTGATGTGAGCAGCAATGTTTTCTTTGAAAAATTTGTGTATGTAGAAGTGGGCAAGACATTATAATATTTACAATTCTATGTTTTCTGTGAAAATAAATACGAATTTAAACTGTAACGGTCCTGGAAAACACTTTTTTCTAGTATTTTATTGATAACAAGATGGTGGAATAGTAAAAATACCAATATGTCGATATGCTTTAGACTAAAAACATCGATGTCGATGTCCGTTGATGTTTTTACAACGGAACATCGATGCATTGCTTAACATCGGTATAAAAAGAAACATCAGAAAACATCAATGGTAAAAATATCGATGCTCGATGCATAATTAATAAAAAAAAATAAATCGATGTTTTCAGCATCACTAGTAAACATCATTTTAGGGTCACACTAAAATTTGGAAAATAACTAGAGCTGGGAAACTATCGATTGTCGCGCCAATCGATATTTTCGATGTTTTCATGGCGAAAATTCGATAGTATCGATAGTATCCCATCTCTAGAAACAACAAAATAAGTAGAAAAAAACACAAAATTATCAAATATTATTATAGTTTGTTTATGTAAATTAGTTTTTTGTGAAGAAATGGAAGTAGAATACGACGACTCCGCCTGGCAGAGCCGCGCCAAGGCGCAGTCTAACACCGAAGTAAGTGTAGAACCAAACCAAACTCTGTTTTTTTATTTCTGTTTGTGTTTGTTTAAGACTTTGTTTAATAAACTAATTGTAATTTATGATAATCTCAAATTAATTCAAAGGAAATGCATGAGGACAATCCACAAAAGACAATCCAGGAGTGCCTAGAGAAGTTCCTCACGCCCGACTACATCATGGAGCCGGGAATATTCACACAGCTGAAGCGCTACTTCCAGTCTGGCGGATCACCCGAAGAGGTGATATCGATGCTCTCGGAGAACTACAAGGCGGTGGCCCAGATGGCAAATTTGCTGGCCGAATGGCTAATTCTGGCCGGCGTCAAGGTGACCGAGGTGCAGGCAATGGTTGAGAATCATTTAAAGGAGATGATACTGAAGTCCTTCGACCCAAAGAAGGCCGATACCATATTCACTGAGGAGGGCGAGACGCCGGACTGGCTCACCGAAATGATTGACCATTACACATGGCGTTCGCTGATTTATCGCCTGGCCGAGGAATATCCCGACTGTCTTATGCTCAACTTTACCATTAAACTAATCTCGGATGCGGGCTTCCAAAGCGAGATTACTTCCATTTCAACGGCGGCTCAGCAAATTGAGGTTTTCTCGCGTGTTTTAAAGACTTCCATTGTAAAGTTTCTCAATAATCCCGATGATGTGCACGGCGCCATTCAGGAATGCGCCCGCATGGTTTGTCACGGCCAGCACACCTATGTCTACTCCCAGGTGCTGATTCAGGTGCTCAGCCAGGAGCAGAAGGGTGGCTTCAACATGAAGCGACTCTCCCAGGAGATCATCAAGTACGCCCTACAAAAGTGAGTATTAAAATGAGGTTTTTTCAAGCATTTTGAGGCTTTGACGAGTTTCCCGTATTTCTCCCCTCAGCAATCAGAATGTTACGCCCATTACCATGGCTCTGAATGGCTCGGCGGTCTATCCGCAGGCCTGCCAAGCCTTAACTTCCATGCTGACCCGCAACACGCTCAATCCCGCCGACATTACTGTGCTGTTTCGCAACTATTCAGGCTCCGATCCACCGCCAATCGATCTGATACGCAATCCTCAGTTTCTGGAGCTTCTAGTTGACGCTCTCTTCCGTTCCGGCGTCAAGATTAATCCAGAGCATAAGCCAAAGTACATGTTTTTGCTGGCCTACGCTTCGGCTGTCATTGATCAGCCAGCCAAGAAGCGGCCCATGACGGAGCGGACACTGAACAAGGAGGAGCTAAAGAGCACAATTCAGGCCATCGAGAAGGCGCATGCCATTTGTAATGTCGACCAGGGCTCCACGGAGCTGATAGCAGAGCTGCAGACGCTCTACAATTGCATCAAGTGAGTGATGAGGGAGGGGAATACCTGAAACTTTAATACAAATTCGATGCTTTTTGCTCCAAGGTATCCCGTGGTGGGCGTTGGCGTTATTCGATGGATCGAAAATGTGGTCATGGAACCGTCCTACTTCAAGCTCTCCACCGACAGCTGTCCCACGCACTTAGCCGTTCTAGACGAGGTGGCCGCCGTGCATCCCACGTTGCAGCAGCAGATTCTCTTCCTGCTCATTCGCCTGTTCGAGTCGAAGCAGGATGAGCTGGAGATTCTGGTGCAGCTTGAGATGAAGAAGATGATATTGGATCGTATGGTTAACCTGTTAACGCGCGGCTGTGTCGTTCCCGTTCTGCGTTACATCAAGCAATGCTGTGCCATCGAGGACACAGACATCTCACTCATTCGATACTTTGTCACCGAGGTCCTGGAGACCATTACGCATCCCTATTCGCCGGAATTCGTGCAGCTCTTCCTGCCAATGGTGGAGAATGAGGAGATTACGGGCACCATGCGAGGTGAAGGTGATAACGATCCCGTGGGCGAGTTTATAGGTGAGTTTTTAATAGGTTTACCTATTGTATTTCTTGTTTTAATGACTCTCGTTGTTCTTTCTTGTTTCAGTTCACTGTAAGGCTCATTACACCACCGTGTAGAAAGTGAAAGTGAAAGTAAATTAAGCTTTAAAGTTTATAAGTTGAAAAAATCCATTCTTACCTTTGTGGCTTGGTTTTTTTCAGTCATAGGGATACACTCTATGCCCTATATCCTTGCATTTTTATATCGACAACACATTTTAGTACATAATTCTGAAAGTGTAAGTTTTATTATGTAATAAATTAGTGCCTAGAATTTAGTCACTTTTGCAAAAAAATGTATAACTTTTTTAGTTTTCAACATAAAATCACCAAATTTGATATTTGGCCATTTATTATTGTTTCAGAATCTCGTATTAAATTTCACTAAAATCGGACGACTATTTCTTATAGCTGCCATAGGAAAAATTCGGAAACAGTAGGAACGATCTGCAAAATTTTCGAAAAAAAATTATAACTTCGCTGTTTCTCAACATATTTTCATAAAACTTGAGTTTTAGTTACTTAATAATATTCCAGTATTTTCTTTAAAATTTCATGAAAATCGGACGACTATATCCTATACCTGTCATAGGAACAATCAGGAAAATAATAAAAAAAATCATTACTTCGCTGTTTCTCAACATATTTTCATTAAATTTGAGATTCGGCCATTCATTGTTATCCTAAAATGTCCCTTTTAATGACATAGATCAATTGCAATCTGCAAGGGTATGAACTTTGGTAAGCCGAAGCTTCCTTTCTTGTTTTTCTTTTATTTCCCACCCAAAATAAGAAAACAGGCAACCCCAAAAGATATAGTTTACATAATTTTATTGCAACCAATAAACATGCATTACCTCTGTTTTTTAATTCTTAATTCAGCATGAATGCGTGTTCACAAGTCTACATTTTGGCCAATTTGTTGTATCATTGAGTTTTTCAGTACAAAACTCTTACAATATTATTAAAAAAAATATATAAGAAACATAAAATAAAATAATAAAAAGGAAGAAACCTCCTCGCGCTTGATCTGCACACCTTCCATATATATATTTACACATTTCGTTCGTTGGATCCTTCGGCATTGGCTGACGGATTTAGTTATAGAGCTTAAGTATGTCTGTTTGGTTTGTGCTTTTTATGATTGTAATAATTCTACCAATTTAAGAAAACAAAATACAACAGGTTTCATGAAATCAAAGTCAAGGATCAACTGGCACAACGGGCACACCCACCCACAAGAGCTGATCCTTAAGAACGATTTCCACACACAGAGTTCACAAGAAAAAATGTCTTTGGCACGGGAAGATCTTTCGGTTGATGTTTGTTTTTCGAAGAGGCAGTCGGACAAGCTTCGGCTTTCAAGAAAATTACTTGAAAAACAAAATATTATTTAATAAATTAAAAAATTTGCAGCAATTTCTGTGGCATAATTGCTTAATTTTAGTATTGCATGAAAGCCAAAGCTCGGACAACTCCTTTAATGGCTAATCTATGCTATATATATGTATATAGTATATATTTGTGTGCGTTTTGATGCATTTTTATGCTTTGGTTGGCAGCATTAAGTACTTTTTTGGCTAACTACAAATAGTTGTTTGTTTGTTTGCTTTCTTTTTTAGCTTTCTTGTTAGTTATTCTTCTTCACATCCTTGCTATCGCCATCCTTGGCCTGTCCACGGCCCAGGATCTTCGCTAGGCTATCCCAAATGCCACCAAAGAAGATGGCACAGCATAGATTCTCCAGCGGCAGGAAGGGATCATGAATGCCCAGCAGGATCGATGACAGCTTAAAGTAGACCAGGAATATGACGATGCCAAAGTAAACCAAAGCATGCGGTGCTGAGATCCAATCGGTCTTCTTGTCCAGCACAAAGATAATAGACGCCAACAGCGATGCCTTTGTGTAACTATAAAATAATCAAAAAGGAGTTAAGAATCAAATAAATGTCTTCCCAGTCAAGCTAGAGAAACTTACAAGCTTGGCTGCATAAACTCCATGGCCGTGGGGGTCCAAGCTCCTCGAATTAAACGCTCGATTAGCTTGGTGAAGCCCGCTCCGTTGCCCTTGAGGGTACCAATGATGATCATGATTATCCAGGCATTGGGATACAGCTTGGCCGCATGTCCCACACCGTCGTACACCTTCTTTGCCCTGTAAATCTCCTTCATGGCACTGGCAACGATCTTGACGGGCAGGAACTTGGCCACCTTGTAGCCAATATCGAATGGCGTGTAGAAAACCACGTACCTAAGGATAGTTAATTAGTTAAACTGGTAATTCAGGGTTCTTAACAATGCAGAAATACTTACCACACGGCAGTGCCAACCAGAAGCTGGCCGGTGTTCTTAAGTGGAGCCAAAATCGGCTCGCCCAGCAAGCCGTTGGCCACCATGCCGCCGGCAAAGATCACCAGCATCGTGGAGAGCCAGCAGGCGAGCGGATGTTTCCGCGAAAATGCCTGCGCATTGGCACCCAAATCCTCGCGCACGGCCAAAGCAGCAAGCAAACTGTGCGCAATGTCAAAGAATGGAAACATTTTCAGCTTAATGACCTGATTGGCCACGTCCAAAAATGCTTCCGGGTCCATGATCACAGCCTTTCTTGTGTCCTGCCTTCACGGGTGATAATCTAAAAAAGAAAAGAAAGAAAAAAGCTTAATATTATTTAATTTTTTACTTAGGTTATTAAATTAGAATTAAGTTTTACAGTGATTAAGGCTTAAAAAGCTCTGAAAATCATATTGCAAATCGATCTAGATATGGTCTACTTATATTTCTCAAATTATGGGTAATATCTTAATGGTAATTCCAAAAATATTGAGCTGAAGAATCGCCCCCATTGTGTGTATGATTTGATGTACACATGTATGTATGTAGGTTACATAATAACGGTACTATGCGATCTATTAATCTTAATAAGACAAGTTATTTCGTATTTTTGGTATTTTTATTGGTATTTTTAATAGGTATTTTTGGGACTATAACGGGACTTTAATTCGTCGTGGGCTCTCTTCTATGTACATCCTTCCCTTACATCAAATGCACACACTAACGGTACAAATTCAATTGATGCTTCCTCTGCCTCTGATTGAACTGCAGTCGGACGGGCGCCGTCGTGCATAGAATGTATGTGAAAGTTGTCGCGGATTGTGTTTTTCATGTAGAAAAAAAAAAAAGAAATAAATTCGTATAAAATTTGTCGCTGTTTTTGCCGCAGCTCCAAAAATAAATTTTCGCTAATGAATCGGTGAGGGCTGTTAAAAGAAGCGCGCCGGGTCGGGCCAAACACATGTACCGAACGGATGGTACACATTTACAGTGGTGGTCAATATCTTAGGGCATTAAGTTAAAAAATACTAAAAATCTCTCAATTTGATTGATTTTAATGGGTTGATCAGTTGGAAGTGTTTTTCGTACACGTCATATGAGTTCTTTTTTGGCTTGGAGGCTTTTAAATTTCAGTGACGGTAATGTCTTAATGAATTGTCCCATTTAAACACAAAAAATAAAAAACAAAAACACTTCATTTGCAGTTCTAATATCTTTGCCACAGCTGTGCTTTCTGCGTGCACATATATGTATGTACATCCATATGTGCCTTATGGCTATTTTCGAGTGGCGTAAATTTGGAGAGATGTATCTGTACATTGCATATGTACATAAAGATGTACGGATGATAACAAATAATCTACCACTAATGTATCTTAACGGTTAACTTTTAGTGTTCGCATCCAGGCACCTGCAAACACACACACACACACATACGCGCGCTCGTATGCGGATAAATGAATAAAAATAACCAGGCACAGTGAATTACCTACGTCTAACACGCGAGCAACGGATAACGGATAGCAGAGTGCAGCACGAGCACGAGGAGACTGGGCCAGGCCAGGTCCGTAATCCGTATATTACACGCTCGCTGCTTATTTTCTGCTCTCGAGAACATGTTATATATTTAGAATTTCCCACTTTTTCGGAGAACAAAACTCTTTGGCGGAGCTGCCAACTTTTCGGATCGAAACTAGCTTTTAAGAAATCGGTATGGTAGCTCAGAAATATCGATATAATATAAAAAAAAGGAAAATATAATAGTATTTCTTTTAAGTAAATTAGATTCGATACTATCGATAGTAACATCGATGCTTTTGCATCCCTACATCACTGGTGTGTTGGTTTATTGTCAAATTGCAAAGTTCTCGGAGAAAATCAAAACAAATCAGCGACGCGTCAAAAATAGCCATCTTTCGGCACCGAATCTCAGCCGTATCTCAAATTTACACAAAAATAAAACCGACTCGTAACTACAGCGGCGGCTTACACGTACATATGTACATATGTACTTACTTGGCGTACGCACATGCCTCCTTATTTGCACAAAACCCAAGTGAATGTTTAACTTCCATAAGTGATATTGAGGTCGAGATCTGAGGATAAAAGGTGAGCGATTTATCTTTTGTTGTGGTGTATTGTGCGTGCCTTAATCAATGGCTTGTGTTTTATTTTAACCACTTTTATTTAACACACGAAAGCCAGTTGTGTGCTTTCATCTTCCACCTACTCCAGCCGATTTCCCTATACATACGTATGTATGTATGTATGATGTACATACAAACACTGTCTGTTACGTTCGTTTGTCACGGCCAACCTGTATAGATATGTGTACATCCATACAAAGTAGGGGCTTAAGTAAATAAATAAATTCGTATACCCTTGCTAAGGGTATAACGCAAAGCAGAGCTTAGCGTACCCGTCTTTAACTTATATATTTATCTCTTGTCTTAAAGCTCTCTACACAGAGCCAGCTTTCTGTTGTGGCTTACATCTTGTAGCTGCGGTATATATGTATGTATATAATTGTGTATGTATGTACATAACTGTTGTTTTAAAAGCAAAGCCAAGATAACGGATAATTAGGGTGGACCTTTTTGCCAAGATAACGCAGGAAGAGCACCCCAGCTTCCTAGCATATCTAACTACCTTTCTTTATGTCTCTGTGTTATTATAACCTCTTATATCCAATAAGAACTCTAATTCTAATTCCCAGCTTAGAGTATTCCAAGTTTCGGCTCCCAAAAAGCCAGTCTTCTAGTCTTTTTTTAATTGTCTGTTAAGAAGTCACTTGTATCAAATATTTTGGCGATAGCCGCCGATTTTCAGTCGTTGATGTGATGTGTGAATCTTGGCAAGGTATTGGTAAAGCCCATTTAAATATTTTAAAGGTCGTGATCGCCGCAACGCGTTCATTCATTCCGTAATCCCCACAGCCAACGAGTTTAGGAGTTATGCTTTGAGTAACCAACAATATATATAATATATTATTATATATTTATTGCATATATTATAGGGAATAGTATTGTTTTTTTTTTATATGTCTTTGCCTCGATTATGCTCGATTATTTTCCATAGAAAATATTTCCCATAAGTTGCATCTTTGAATTTCTCAGATTACACACACATTTTAGAAGGTTTCACATAGCAAGAGATACAAATACAGATACCAAGTCATTAAGTACCCTTCTTTCAGTTCTTTTAGGACATTCCCTGCATGTATTCTCCCTGTGTTTAATTTTCAATGTTAAATTCTATAAAAGTCAACGATTTTCAGATATGGCTTCCAACTCGACGAAGAAAAGCAAATCCTCTGGTATGCGCATATTGTGGATACCAGGCCGAAAGTCTCATTCCAAGGGTCGCTTTAGTACCACCAACAAACACATCTCATACTCTGGGCCGCAAAAGAAAAGCGAGGTGTGGTCCCTGGGCGGCAGCAAGGCACAGTCCGAGCTGATTGACTTGTAAGTAAAGAGAAGATGCATCCGGAGGATCGATTAAGAGATTGTTGAGAAAAGGGGTGCGAACGATATAATTTATGACTAAAACCGAAAGTAAAGTTAACAAACAGCTGTGTCCTAATACCGTTTACTTATCTCAACTATTTGTAACACTTTAAAAATACGATAATTAAATTGTTTTAATTATTTTCAGACCCTCGCCCGATTTGGCAGGGGAAGGTAATAATATCCATCCACCCTCATCTTTGAGCCTTGTGGCCACTTGCTCACTGGCCGCTCAAAGCGGCGGCAAAAGCGAATGTGCCTCGTCCACTGATGGTTCATCGGCCATCGTTTCGGAGACAGCCACACTGCCGGCCACCCCCGTAACCACACACTTTCCAAACCTGAGGCCCACGTCCTCTCTATCGGAGATTGCACCCTCAACTCCATCCACCAGAGCCATGACATCGCCGAATGTCATTACCACCGCCGAGATACAGGACTTTGTAAGAGAGCTACACTCTAATCTAGTTTGGTCACTAATTTGAGTTGTTTTTTCTTGTTTGCAGCCCAACTTCATGGGTCCCGAAGACTTGCCCAAAGTCCCTGCTGCAGCTGGTGAAACGGTGGTGGTGCTTAACAGCTCGGCGGGTACCACAGCCTCGATAGCAACGACCTCCTCGCCGCTAGCGGCACAAGGAGCGCAGGACGCGGCCCATTCACAACAGACCACGCCACAGAAGATTAAATATAAGAATCATAATAACAATCAGGTTAGCATCTCAATTATAATGATAATCAATTTAGTATTTGTCTTAATTTTTATTTCTGTGCCACAGGAGGATATCAACTCCATAGAAAGCATTTCCAGTTTTCCGCGCTTTCAGGGAAACGCCACAGACTTTGATTGGATCGACGAGATGGTGCAGCAGCGCAACTGCAACGAAATGATGCACAAGAATAAGCGAAAGAAGGCCTCCAAGAAGGGTCTCCTCGATGGCAGCCTGCAGCCAGAGGCTGATCAGCTAGACGGCCAGCTGTATGGCTATAATAGCAATGGCAAGGCCAAACTCAATTCGTCCAAAAGCAACGATGGCGATGACGAAAAGGTTGTCAAATGTCTGTATTACTCGCTCATGTGCTGCGATTGTACGATTTCGTAAGGAGTTACGAGTACGAGTACGAAGAATACAGCGAGATCCATGTAAAAATACCTCTCAACTACCTATGTAAAAAAGACAAATACATAACATATATATCTACTTGATTTTTGATACCTAGGCATAAAACTATATAATCTCTGCAACACAAGACACACACACAGAAAACGATGGAAAATAAAGTATTAACGAATTTATAATGATTTACATGGAAAATATATACACGTATCCTATGCATTATGAGCATTCGAATTAATGTAATCCAAATCCCAACTACGATATTTTGTAGTTTTGTCTTTTGGCCTCAGTATAGACATACATATGTATGAACAGAGATGTATATTGAATATGTATGTACATATTCATACGATTTTTTGTAAATAAAATACTTTCTAAAAAAAAAGAAAACAAGGTGTATTTAATAATAATATAAAATTAATCAATTTTTCCAATTTTTAAGGGATGCGGAGAGGGCACACATTTGATCCTTAGGAAGTGCTCTATAAGGAGTGCTACAAAAATAATGATTATGTACAGATTTTTATATTTTTGATCAAAAATAATAATTATTATTGATTAATATAATATTATATATATTATATAAATCTTTAATCATTATCATGTGATTTTTAAAATAAAACTCATAATGAAAAAATAATGTGTATTTAATAATAATAAAATAATCAATTTTACCAATTTCACGGGATGCGGATAGCACACAATTGATCCCTTGGATGTGCTCTATAAGAAAATGCAACAGAAATAATTATTATGTACAGATTTTTATATTTTTGATCAAAAATAATAAGTATTTTTGATTAAAATAATATTATTATACATAATATATAAATCTGTAATCATTATTATGTAAATTTTAAAATAAAACTGATAATGATTACGTTCCCTGGTATTAATCATAAGGCTAACGTTAAAAACAAAGAAAAAGTAAGGGAAAGAAAGATTTCCTTATAGGTAAATGCTGATAAATGAGTAATGAAAACTTTAAATATATAAAAAACTAATAAAAATATTAGTTATGACCGATTTGGTGTAAAGACCACAATTTCCCCCCTTTCTTCTTGCATAAATAATGGCACACAACACCCAAACACACACTTCAGTTCAACTTGACATAACATTTTTCATAAAAATTTAATACAAACATTAAATTTACAAATATATATATATATAAAAACAATTCACAATCACATATAAATTTTTATCATTTTTGTTTTCGGATGTTAAATATTTCGATTTCGCTATATCCTCCCTCAAAATAAGGTTTAAAATTTACTATTTTTTTAGTCCAGAGCAAGAAATCCAAGATCAAAGTTCTTGTTGGTACGCATTTTACGTGTATTCGCTGCCAATTGTGTGTCTCATCAATCAATCAATCATTGAATCAATGAATCAATCAGCTACGGCTTGTGGTTGGCGGACTTCTGTGTTCCGTTTTTTTTGCATTGGGATTAATATCATGCATTCCCCTAGACCTTCTTGCTGGCGCCGCCGCAGCGCCCGCGCAATGAAACTCGATCGCATCAATATCATTTGTACTCTCTATGTAAAATTCGTTTCCATGAATTGTGCCTTTCTTGTAGACTCGATGATGATGATCCTCTTCGGAATTATCATCATCCTCCGTGTTGTTGTTGTCTTCCTCCTCCTCCTCCTCTTCATCCTCCTCGCCGCCTCCATTATTGAATATTAAACGAGCCTCGCTGGTCCGCTTACGTTTCTTGCTCGCTATCTTCCTGTAGCGCACCGAGTTTCTGGTCACGTGGTTGCTATTGCGCTGCAAGATGTGTAATGGGTGAGCATTATACCATAAATCTCCATTAAATGATATTGCTTACCTGTAAAACAGCAAAGATTATGGAGAATATGGTGATGATCAGCAGGCAGATGGCCACCGCAATGGCTGTGATGGCCGTCAGTGGCGAATCCAGTCGCAGGACAAACTCATTGCCATTGCCCTCGCTGCCCAGAGCTCGAGTTGCGTCCGAGGAATAGCCGCTCTTGTAGGCACCCACTACAGTGCGTCGCTTGCCGCCCGTCGAGGTGGCCTTACACTCGCCTGGAATACAGAAATTACAGAAAATCCACTAGAGAATCAGAGTTCAATTAAATACCAGTTTCCGTATCGCAGTGGCAGCAGGGCGCTGGAGCCGTCGTTGACGATGAATTCTCAGCTGCATTGTCCACCGTCGTCTGATTTGGACAACAGGACACACACTGGCTGTTCAGCTGATCCAGGTGGAGCGGCGGGGCACAGGCCTTGCAGGCAAACTGGCCGGGACCGAAGCAAGAGCGGCACGAGTCATGGCAGGTCTTGCACGTAGCTGTAGTCGAGTCGTAATACTGCGAGCTCAGGCATTCCATGCACAGGCCACCATCGAGCATCGAGTGCGGGGGACAAGACGAGCAGGCCAAGGGTCCAGCATCTGCAAAGATTTTTTAATTAGTTATAGACGTTGTTTTCGATATCCACAAGCAGCTCTTCATACCATTGCAGGTCTTGCAATAATGATGACACTTCTGGCAACCAAACTCCGACTTGTAGAAGCCCTCGGGACACTCGGGATGACACTCGCCGGCGGCCAGTTGCCAGCCAGTTGGACACTGAACGCACTGGTTGCGCCTCGGCCCGCTGCAAGTGTGGCAGCTGAGGTAGCATTTGGCGCAGATGCCGCGATCACTGTAGTACCTGTAAAGTACCAAAAGAATGTGAATTAATGGGGAGTGTCCGGAGTAAACAGAAGATTATTTAACCTACCCATCGGCACAGGTGGTGCGGCATTCGCCGTTCTGAAGCTCCAAACCCTTGGAACAATTGCTGCAGTTCGTCCTCGAGACACACTGACTGCAGGTATGCAAGCAAGGCGAGCAGACACCTGCAGTTTCCATAAAGAAGCCATCCTGGCAGCCGCTCACACAACGGCTCCGTTCCAGCAACCGATTCGGCGGGCAGGACATGCAATTTGTCTCCAATTTGCCATTGCAGGTCTCGCAGGAAGCATGGCACGAGCGACACTCACCGTCTGCTTGGCTAAAGAACTCAGCTGCAAGCATCAAAAAGAGAGATTATAGCGGAAAATTAGTCACAAGAGGCTTAGGTAACCACTTACCTTCACTGCAGCCCTCGCTGCCGCTCACAATACACTTGTCTCTCTTGGTCAGTGTCCAGTTTTCAAGGCACTCGGAGCAGGCGCCCCCATTGCTGGTGCAGGTCTTGCAACCATCCTGACAGGGCATGCACTCTAGCCTCTTTTTGTCCGCATAGAAACCATCGGGACAGCTATTAAGGCATTTATTTTGCCAGGCATACCGACTCGGCCGGCACGTGATGCAGTGTTGGTCCGTGGGGCCATTGCAGGTGGCGCAAGTCGAGTGGCAGAAGGCACATCTATATAAATATTTTGTAAATAGACTTTAGTTCCTTAAAGTGGCGAGCTTTTAAGCAGCTACTCACTTGTTATCCTCCGTTTCGTAGGTGTCCAAGGGACAGGCAGAGTAGCATTTGTTCTCGTGCATAACCAGGTGATGATCGCAGCTGGTGCAGTACTCGGGATGATCCTGGCAGGAGGCACAGTTGGGCTCGCAGGGCACGCAGGTTCGGTTGCGGCTATCTGTTGAATTTGTTGAAGAAGAAAAGGAATAAATTTAGTAAAAATAGCCACAAGTAACTCATGAGGAACCTTAAAAATATTAAAAAAGACAACCTTGTTTCCATCTCTTTCTTTTTCAGCACACAATTTCAATATATATCGATGCTGTATCGATATTTAACGATAATTTCGATATTTTAACGTTAAGTACGATGTTTTTCATAGTTAAAAAATCGATATACATTACGATATTTTATATTTTATATAAATCTCGATGCTGTATCGATATTTTGCGATAATTTCAAAATTTTAACGTTAAGTACGATAATTTTCATATTTAAAAAATTGATACTACTATATTTTCCAGCTCATATTATAATCTTTAGCTGAGTATTCCAAGTTAACCTACTCCTGCTACGCTTTTTACGATCAAATCAACACAAATAAATTTAAAAAAAGGGACTTTTAACTTACTTTCAAAGTATCCATCGGGACAGACTTGCAGGCAAACCGCTAGATCGATGACATGCAGGTGGGCCGGGGCACAGGTGAGACAGCTGTCGGGTCCTGCGCCGGCGCACGTCTCGCAGGTATCATGACAGGGCCAACAGATGCCCACTTGGTTGGGGAACGAACGCGGCGGACAGCGGCTAACGCAGGTGCTGTGAAGAAAACAATAAAATACATTTGTAATTTCCTTAATTTCCATCATCACCACTTTGTTCTCTTACTTGTCCAGCCGGTAATGACTGCAGGCCACGCACTGGGTGGGTCCACGGCCATAGCAGCCAGAAGAATCGCACTCGGCATCGCACGAATGCAGAATCGTCAGCTTGCTGCCGTCCCTGGCATCGCTGGGTGACGCCATCAGTTGGGTGACGGAAGTAATGGGTGCTGCTGCTGCTACGGCTGCTACTGCAGCGGAAGAAGTGCTTACATTTTGGCCATCTAGCGTGGCCGTTGCTGGCTCCGGATTGGATCCGGCACTGGTGAAGATATTCTGGTAATTGAGGTAGCTGGCAAAGCTGTCCGTATTGAAGTTGCCGCCCTCGTTGGCCGGCTGGCCAATATTCGAGGCGGATGGGAAGAGAAACGGATTCGAGTGAGAGCCGATGGGGTTGCTGCGCAGCTGAGGGCCATTACTAAGCAGTTCGGACGACTTGAGGCGCATCGGTTGGCTAGAGGTGCCGTAGAAGATGAGCTGCCACTTAGAGAGAATGCCTGGCTGGTTGACACGCCGCCGTCCGCCATTAATCACCTGAAGGGTCCAGCGTCCCTCCGCCTTCTCGCCCCAAAAGTGCACACTGAGGAAGGGCCAGTCGTCAAAGTTGGACTTGACAATGTCGCGTGGTCGCTCTAAAAGCAAAGTACTGGTGGTGCCCATCGGAGAGGTGAGCAGAATGCGTAGATTGCCGCGCGGGAAGAAGCGCAGCGTGATGCGACACTGAACATGCTCCAAATATCGCACCTCGTTAATAGTTCCCGCACATCCGTTCACATCCATGTGCGTGTCGAGTGTGGAACCGATGGTTCCATCGATTTTGCGATCTTCGTTATTCTCCCGCGACTTGCAGATGTGCTGCGGCGGCACCGATGTCCACTGTTCCGCCAGCGAGACCATTGCCCCGGCATCCATTAATCCGTATCCAAACTTATGGCTATACTTGCGCCTCACACCGTTCAGCGTCCATCCCGTCTCCTTTTCCAGGGGCGTCGGTCGCGATGTGTACACCACCAGATATTGCATGTCGCGCCACGTCAAGTCTGGATTCGCCTCAAGTGCCAGGGCACAAATGCCAGCGGCCAGGGGCGCCGATGCAGATGTACCCGTATGCTCCACGGTGCAGATGTGATCCGGTCGCAAGCGTCCGTCCATGTCGACGGTGGCCACGCTCTTATCATGTCCCGGCGTGCCAGAACTGTAGGTGGTGGCCAGCGTGGAGGAGCACTCCTCTAGATACCAGGGCTTAAAGCCTGCCTGCGTAGCACTCGATATGGAGAGGGTAAAGATGGAATTGGTGTAGCCATCGCAGTTGCAAGAGTCGGTGTAGCGACCACCATTGCCGGAGGCCCACACGAAGATCGAGCCCTTGCCCTGGCGACCGCTGGTCACGCCATAAATGAATGCACGGCGGGCCAAGGGTCCGGGTCCATCGACCGTGGAGCCATCATCCTCGGGGCCCCATGATGCGCTATAAATATCAATATGGGCGGGATTCAAGCTCAAAGCCTGTGCCTCCACCACATCATTGACCTTGCCGTCCAGCATGCGAACTCCTGTAATTTAAGAGAGAGTTTGTAGGAGAGTTTCTCTTGAAACCTAAGCGCGGGGATACTTACCACCAATGCTGGCATTGTAGGCCACACCAACTCCACAATAATTATTAAAGGCCACGGCTGCCACTTCCCCGGCACATCGGGTTCCGTGCTTATTATCGCCATTGTCCTGGGGCGTGGGATCCGAATCATTGCCATTTATGTCGAACGAAGCATCTGGATCCTAAGAATATTGGTTAGCATTTAAGATCTTTATCCTTTCTATTTAATGCTTACATAGTTCTGTGCCAAATCCGGGTGATTGGTCTGGATGCCATCGTCCAATATGGACACAACCACACCCTTGCCCGTGTAACCCTTCTGCCAGGCGGGACCCACATTCATATCCAGGCCATCTTTAGCTCCACCGTTCTGTTTGGGGATTTGAAAATTGGTTAAGTAAACAAAATTAAAGATCTTGCTACATTTACAGTGCATTGATGGAATATTTCTATGGAATTGCCTTAAAAATTGCTATTTTTAAGACTTGAGGAACAATTTAAGCTTACTTTCTAACAAACTCTATCAAAATACAAGGTTTAATTTAGCTTTTTAAGTAATTTCTATACAAATTTTTAAAGTTCTTAAAGTTTTTTTATATTAAATATTGAATTTACTGCAAATTTAATTAATTTTATATTTATTTTAGAAGAAAATCTATATAAAAACGCATATATTCCATTAAAAATGCTACTCTAACAACATATATGCATTTATATTTATTTGTGGAATGAATTTACTACAAATTTAATTAGTTTTATATTTATTTTACAAGAAAATCTATATTAAAACACATATATTCCATCAAAAAATGCTACTCTAACAAAATATTTATCTTTTAAATTTATGAAATGTATGAAGCATGCAAATAAGTGAGAGATGATCACATACTTTACTCACCAGATACCACTGTTCCTTAAACAACGGATCCGGAAATATGGAATGCGAGCTAACATCCCGATACTCCATGCGCCCCGCGTGCCGAGAGTCCAGCGACAAAGGCGAAGTATCGACGGGAGCGTAAGAAAGATGAGGATTTGGATCCACAACATAATCGCCGCCCGGCTGACGCAAGACATTATATGGACTATAGGTGGGCAGGCTCTGGTAGGGACCATCACGCTTTCGCCGCACCTTCTCGTGCTGCTGCTGCATCCATTTTACCTTTACAAAAAATATACAAAATAAATTAGTTACACGAAATTCTTAAGGTAAAATCATAACCACTCACCTCGTTCTCGGACGTAAGTAAACCCTGATGCTTGCGGCTGGAGCGCAGCGAACGCTTAGACACATGATGATGCTGGAACAGGTAATAGTCATCGAGGGCTCCAATCTAGAGAAGGAAACACAGAGCACAGTGAAAGCCACAATTGGATAATTGCATTGCATAAAAGAGATATCTTCTTACCTGTCCTTTGTTTATGAAGCCATGCTTGGCGGCTATGAAGTCAGCTACATGCTTGCCGGAGGGAATGTTGACAGCAAACTCATTCGTGTATATCGCCTCCTCGGGAATACTGTAGGCGCCAAAGATATCGATCCCGTCGAGGTCGAGACGATGATGCTGCTGCTGTTGCTGCTGTTGATGATGATGATGATGTTGCTGCTGCTGCGGGTCAACACGTTCATCGTTCGCACTGGCATTTACAATGTGAGTATTTTCATAATTATTAACGTATGCGGCGGCGGTCGTTTGTGCTTGTGCTTGACCCTCATGGCCTTCCGGCGAGGGTAAGGTTGCTACTGCTGCTGCTCCGCTCTCCTGGTTCTGTGTGGAACCGCGGCGACGATCATCAATTTCGTTACTCCGTAGAGCACAACTACTATGTTGGCTTAGGATTACTAAAACTAATACAAAATATATACAGCTCTGTGCCGCCATTCGGTTAAATCTACATAAATAGATCCTATTGAGTCTTCCATTTGGAGTTTTTCTGGTATCTGCTGCTATCGCTTGCTCTGCCGCTGCCGCTGCCGCTGTCGCTATCGCCTCATGGCATTGGAGTCTGGAGCGCTTTCTGCGCTCAATCTTTCGATACGTTGGCTCTCCAACAGAGAGTTCAGGCTTGCCACCGGTGAAGCAGTAGGTGCTCCCTTTATGTCCTGCTGTTGTTGTTGTTGTGCCAATGATGGTTCCTCTACCGCTTCCGCTGGGCCCTGTATCATCCGGCATATCTAACTGTGTTCAGGCCTATGTTGGTATTAAGGTAGTTTGATTCTCCCCAAGAGTCCTTTTGCGGCAAAGAGTCCCTCCTCTCCTGTTGTCGTACTCATGAATATATATCTATTTTTCGGTTCAGCTGTTTGGCGTATCTGCGGAATAAAGATGAAGATGAGAAGAAATCAGATATAATGAGATCTCAACGAGCTTTAGCTCTGCTCTCCAACTCCAAATGCAACCTTGGGCTGCTGCTAAACGTGTTGACCGCCCGCTAAGCCAAGTGGAAGGCGTGAATCATACATATATATATTCCCACTGAAATATATATTATATTTATATAGCCCCAAAGCTCTCTTCAGGGGAGTTTATCACCTCGCTGGTTGTGCTTCCCCAGTGCTTATTAATGGTTTCCCATTGTTTTCCTGATGATATAACAGACAGAACTCACAAAACAGAACAGAACAGAACAGAACGGATAGCAGAGGATGTGCAGCATCACCCTGAGGGGAATTACGGTTTGAATTAATGACTCAATGACTTGGAGCCATCACTCGCAGTGTGGCAAGTTGTCAAACCAGCCGGAAGATTGGTACGACTACTGCTACTGGAACTGGTCTCTGCCATATATATAATATATACTTATGACACGCATGGCGTATACGTAATTTGCTGTGATCGCATATCTTTTTCCAATCCAAAGTTCGGTAATCATCTTCCAAGTGGGGGGAATGATTGAACATGACTGAACATGATGCCGCCGGCAAGCATACTTGTTTATACATGAATATTCATGGAACCTTTGGCTTATTATTGCAAACCAAAGAGCTTTTAGCAGGAAATTTGCTTTACTGTTATCCTACATGATCATATTTTCCGTTTTCCAAGATTATGGGATAGGGGGAAATGGTGTTAAAAGGAAATTCGAAGCTCTTTCGAGAAAAACTAAGCTAAACACAATATGATTATGATTTTCAGTAGAATTTACATTTATTTTCATTAGAATTTACATTTATTTTCTTTTTTTTTTAATTTAAAACCCAAAGTTGCAAGGAAAAACCCCCCAAGTTATAGGGTTAAGATTTCTGTCTGAACCCGTTGGACTTTGCAAGCGAATCAAAACGAAGAGCAATTTGGAGTCTATTGTTTGTCAACTATTTGAATATTCAGAATGTGCAACATGTAACCTTACCGCACCTCGCACACACACACACACACACTCGCACCCACAAGCCGTGTTTCCTGTAGTCTCGGGTGTTATATACTGACGGCTTTCGCCTGCAGCGCCTGATTATACATGTTTGGAGAGAGAAAAAAGAAAGAAAAAAAAAACTGCAGCACTGACATAACCGTTTTGATATTCCTTGTACACCAATCTCACGTCCCAACTGGATGTTTTTTTTTTGTTTTTGGGATACATACGCACACTTCTGTATGTAGCGTCGTCGTGCTTGTACATACGGTATGTGCGAGGGGAAATCTATGTACGTGCCTGATGCACATGAGGCTATTTATTATCGATAAATTTGTGTACGGTTTTTTGGTGTGGTAGGTGTAGGGGTAAGGGGGTAGGGGTAGGGGGTGGTGGTGTGTTTGGTTCACTTTTTGGTACTTTATGTGGCAGCACGTAGATATGTATGCACGGTATGTACAAATTTATGCATGTGCCTACACAAATACATACATACATATAAAAGTAGGCTCGAACAGATTGTGTACGGTTTCATATCAACGGTATCACACACATATTGATTCCGGTTTCTGTTTCACTGTGCCATTCGTTTATGAAACATATGTATGTGTGTACTTCACTTTGCCGAATCTGTGCATGACTATGTGTGTGTGTGTGTATGTGTGTGTTTGTGGAAGTTGAGCCGCGTTCGTGCATTTGGCTCAATCACTTATTTATTAAATCGCACACCTCCACTTAATCACTGATTTTCCACCGCAGACACCAATTTTACACTAATTGCACACGGGCAACAACAATTAAGACCCCAAGCCACCTTTCATTTGAAGTGCGGGTGAACACATACACATTCACACTTTACGCGTCTGATAATGCAAAATATGCAAGTGTATCTGTGACTTCCTATACACATAAACAACACTACGTAAGAGTTGCCATTTCAAATATATATATATGTATGTACATTCAATTGCACGTAATGCATACATACATTTGTATGTATTTGTATACCTACATCACTAAGCATAAAAAATTGGCAACAACGACGATTCAACAAAAATTATTTCTGACATTATATATGTATGTGTGTGTGTATGTGGGGAAACAGATCTATTACAGTCACATTTTGAAATAAATCACAGCATTTTTATTAGCACGGCTGGTTTAGGCTTAGGTTTTATTTTTATCAACGCAATCGAAACGACTGAAACTGAAACTGGGACTGAGACTGAGACTGGGAATCGAAAGAGAACGCGTGCTTACCATGCGTACATAGGAACTAGCCGAACGAAACGAAAACGAACGGACTCCAAGCCGACCGAACGAACAAACGACGCAACCTCGACTGCGCTCCAGCTTAAACTGAACTTTATTTTGAAGTTAATACATATAGCCAGCGTTAGTTGTTTCTTTCTCGCTGGATTTGTGCTAACCGCATACACAAACACACTGCTCACGTACATGTTTGTATGTATGTATACATATATTGGCGTCGTCGCTTGTATTTATGTATGCAAGTGTGTGCATTTAAGACCCCATGAAAGCACAGCTTTTGGAGCTTTCAAAACAAAACAAAATGCAAACACATAACACGCAACCGTGCTGTAACCAAACCAATTAGTATTACGTACGCACCCATACATAGGTGCATGCGTATCTGTGTGTGTGTGTGTATGGCCAAATACACCTTTAAGGCATGTTTCTATAGAAAACTTTCGTACAAGCCGAGATGTACGCTCCCTGCATACATACATCATACAAGCGTACTCGGTTATATGTATGTATGTATGACTGCGCGCTGAAACCCTCTCCAAGCTGACATTCAAAATATGAGATACCCACATAGCCAGCAGCAGCAGCAGAGATTTGCGTTTGCCGCCGCTTTTATACATACAGGCATATGACCTGAAATAATTAATCTAGTCGTGCCAAAATGTCCAATGTGTGGGTCCGGATGTATAGGAGCCTAGATTTAGGAAATCCCCAATTCCCAATGCTCATCCATGTATGTATGTATGTATGCACCTACATGTGAATGTGTGCGTGTGTGGTGAAGGCAAGAGTGCCGCTTTTAAATTATCTGCTTCAAATCAAACATTTATTGGCGGTTAGGACAGGTTATGGTTGCTCCACAGAGAACTGGCAAACATACACAAACAAACAAATGCAAACACATTTAATAATCAAAGTTGATGCAATTGAAATGGTATTTTTAATTGTTTCGATGGATTTAAAATCGATTTTTTCGATAAACAGCCAGCTAGAATCTTTAATAAAAAGGTGGAAATACCTATTTTTCTATATTATGTGTTTATGTATTTTATGTTAGATTTAGTTTATGTGTATTTTTTTATAAAAGCGTTGTTATTTTAGATTAAAAATTTAAGCCCTGATACAGAATTTTAATTAGCAAAAAATGTCCAATGCAAACTTAATAAAATTATTATTATAAACTTTGTTATTTTATATTTTTAAAGTTATTTGATTATTATAAAATGTTAAGCAAGAAAACAAATGTGATTTCCCTGGATTTACTCATGTTTCAAATTTTTTTTATTTCCTCAATTTATCATCCTGAAAAATTGTCCTCATTATTTATGAAGGATCTCCAGCTTCAGCCATACAGGACATGGCCAGATCGTCTCGTCTGATGAAGTTCGTCAGGAAAATACTTATAGAATTGATTCTTTGCTCTTTAAAATTTGAATAAAAACTAAAACTCGAATTAATATAAGATATATCTTTAACAAAATTACTTACATTATTAATTTCAGAATACAAACAAAAAATCTCCAGTTTTAACGATATTCTTTTAATAAATTCTTTTTCAATAACAATTTCTTTTAGATATATAATAACAATGATCTGTTCAAATAATAAAAACGCCATGAAATCCGAATAGATCTTTGGTAGCCTGATGTTTCTGGCAATGGCAGAGTCCTGTGGTTGAGGATCGTCTAGAGTTTTGATCGCCTGCAAACATAAATTGGATTAGTATAATTATTCAATTATTTTTGATTATTTTAAAAAAGCAGCTCAGAGGCTCAGAGCTCAGGCCGTTGATCGGTTCAAAAACCAAGCAACTTCGATCGAACAATGGTAATTTGAAACACTCGTATAGCTCGGGTGTGTTAATGTGGAATATAAACAAATAAACATAGGTTACCTGATCACATTATAGGTTATCAGTCTTCTATTGGACTGCTGCGTTCGCAAGCAAAGACAACACAAATGTCGGACTTAAGAAGCTATGTATATTTTCGTCGGCCAATAAAGGCTTATCGCCGGCTAGGCCCCAACGATGCTCATTCGGGAACAGTCTTAAAACTGACATCACTCCATCTCATCTCTCTCTCTCTCTCTTTCTCTCTCTCATCCATAAAACAAGTCTATTATAATTGGTCTCTTTTTGCGGTTCGCCCTGAGCCAAGCACGATCTTTTGGGGCTTTTTGTGCCCTTGTCGACGGCATTATGTATATAGACACCACTGCCAAATCTTTAATGACTGTACTGGCGAAGTAAAGCGTGTTAATTATCGAAGGAGACACACACAAGTTTCCATCAGATGATTTCATTCAAACAGATTTTTAAAGTCCAATCCGAAATCATCGATTGCCGCCCTCCTCAAGGCTGGGGTCATGCGCAGAAACTTTGGTCAACTTTGTCGAGAAGCCTTTCGGTGACACATTTCGGTTTCGAGTCCTAATCAACTTTAATGTAAATATATACTAAACCTTAAACTGTTTTATATTTAAGAAACGAAACCACAGAATTTAAATTAAATATAACAGAAAATTCAGCAAATTAACTGCTTTAAACTTTATAGTATATATATTAAATATATCTATAAACATGATAAGAAATCCATCAGTTTTCTGAGATCTTGTTGCTCGATAAATATTATATTTTGTGATGGGAATCTTAGTATGCTTAAATTTCTTGAAGAACCTTTGCGTTGTTAATAAATCGCCGGATAGTGGCTCGTTTTGAGTTTTTTTATTAGTGCAAAAATCATAACAATCGAGTTTAGTTGGTGTTATACATCCTACAGGACCTTGCTTTTAAGTGAACTAAGTCGAAATCAGGGAAAACTCTACTTAAACCCCAACTCAACAATAGATGAAAACGTTGATAATCATGAGAATAGGTAGATTTACTAGACTAACATCGCTAAACTGTAATTTTTGGATGAGAAAGCAAAAAATATGCTCATATTGCTCATATATTTTATATAAAAATATATAAAATTGGATTAGGGACTCCATTACTTCTCTAAAAAGTTTTTTTTTACCTTGTGCATATATTTTATCGACTGTCCTGTTCTGTAAATACATTTCCGCTAAATGATCTGCTGTTCTCGAAGCATTATTGTCCATATGTTGTAGAGTTGAAGTATTTCCAGCCATTTAAGACTGCTCTTAATCTTTTTACTGGATCTGTTTTCGGAAAACCTCCTTGAAGTTTGCATCGTTCCAGTGTATCCGTTTTTTTAGTCCAAATTTCGAAGATATATCGGATCGAATTTAATTTATAGTAAACCAACCAAAGCTTGGTTTCTATAAATCATAATACTTTTTTTTTTTATAATTTTAAAGAAAACGAAAACTTTTCGTTTTTTGAATATTTAGAGGTTGATTTCTTCTTTATGTTTAGATAATTTATGATGTTTTTTGTTTTTATAGTGCGAACAACTAGGCATATTTATAGCTTTTTACATAGTGACCATTCTTTCTTATTTTAAAGTTTAAAAAACAACATTATTTCAAACTTTTCAAATTATACAAACAAAAAATGTACACCGAGCCTAAAAAAGCACATTGAAAACATGCTAAATACAATTATTTTCCCTATTTTATGCCTTTATCATAAATAAAATAAAATATTTTTGTTGCGTTATTGGATATATAAATAAAAGAAGTTTAGCATGATTTGCTAGGGAGCCTGAACAAATACACCAATGTATCAAGGCAGTTTAAGCATTAGCCACAGAAAACCATAATATAAATATAATTTAAATTGCTAAAAGTATGTTTTACAAATTTCTGGATAATATTATCTTTCATGTTTCGATATCCAATGATACATTTTAAATTTCGATCGCGATATTGGTATATTTTTGTTATGTGAGATGTGTATTATAATCCGTTTGATATTTATTTTGGTGTGAAAGATAATAGGTTTTCAGGATCATTTTAGAGAAGTCTTCTAAATCTCTTGCCCAAATCTCTTATCCAAAAGTAAACTTAAGGAGTCGTATTTAGTAGAATTGGACGATTATTAAAGACGCAAAAACAATGAGTTGATACCCAGGTATCGATAGTGTACAAAGGGTATTACAAATTAAATTGTATGTAGTTTTCTTACATATTTTTAATTATAGAATTTTTTCCCACGGGAATTGTGTATGTATTTATATATAATCCTTTGTTTTAAGAAGTTAGGAATAATCGATTCTTTACGAATTGAAACCAGTTAGAATGGAGAAGCGGAGAGGTTTGGGCTATATTTAACCTGCTGTCAAAAACAGCTTGGCACTACAGTTGAAGATTAGTGAGAAGGCATTTAAGGTATTTTTAATAATACGGCAAGACCAATAATTTCCTTATTGAATTCCCAGTTGAAGTTCTCTATCGCTTCTACGATTATAATGAGAGATCCTTGACGGTTGTAAAACTGCCCGCTAAAACAATCATCAATGCCTGACGATCGGTTAATAAAATTGTATAAAATATTATATAAAAAAAATTATATTTAGCGATGACTAACCACAACCCATTTGAGGTTCTGCATCGTCCCATAAAAACCTTACCAGAAAGCCGAGGAAAAAACATTCCAAGGCAAACGTTAAGCACCAATGAAGGCCAAGGTGAGGTGTCGTTCGTGTCCACAAGTTTCTGGGATGTACGCCGTCGGTGGTGTCATTCACATCTCTAGCATTGATGTGATGATAAGGTGAAGAAGATATGACAGAAGTCTTTTTTATGTAGATATTTGATCCAGAAACGACATACAGAGTCAAAGTTCCATCAAGCGATGTTCAATGCTTCACAAAGTTTATGTATATTGAAGTAATAATTAAATGTAATTATTATTATAAGTTAATCACACATTTTCCCTCAATTAACTTTTGTGAATAAAATATTCCCATTTTTTTATCTGAAAAAATTAATCTGTCTCAGTTGGGAGAGGTCCTAAGCCATGAGGAATCTTTTAATTTGGTTAATAACAATAAAATGGATAATGTTATTCGACAACTCAGCAGTAATGTAGAAAATAATACTCTCTTTTTAACCACAAGTTTAAAACAGTTTATTATTTTCGTTTTGCTGTCTATGCCTAAACATAACAAAAAAATCTTTCGCTATTTGCAATTAAATTTTTTTAAATAAAATAAACATAACGTTTGGAAATGAAAAAATAATTAATATAAGCTCCTACTTAGATGGCTATTGGTTTGTTTAGTTAAACTAATACCCACATGAGCTATGGAAAATCTCATCTCATCTATCCGTCGAATGAGAAAAATTGTTCTTAAATTATGAGAACTAAAGAAAAATAATACATAAATACAAACAAATGGGATCAATTGCCATACAAAAAAAAGAATAAATAAAATAAAACTTGATTGGAACAATCTTTATCAATGATAAAAACATAATTGCTTCAAAAGTTTAGGCAAAAAAAAACTACTACAATTTTATACCAATGAAAACTAAATCTTCGTTAATTTAGCGTACATTTTTAGACACAAATTCCCAGATTTCAGTAGGAAATATAACTAAAACATGCTGATTTTTTTTGTTTTTTTGAATACCCATCAATTTGATGAAAAAAGGAGACCTCTTCAAATCAAATCGTGCAAAGGGTAGACATACTAATACGATTCCAACGATATGCATGCAAAACGCTGCAAGTCATCACTCACGTTCAATATGAAAAACCTGTGAATAAAACTTTATTAAGAGAATATTTGTTCGGATTTATTAAATGGTATAATAATTTCACAAGGACCGGCGTTACCTGTTCCCATTCGCCGTCACAAGTATACAGAAAACGCGGGCATCGTTTTCGGTCTTCAATAATGTACATAAATGTCCCCGTTTAAACATTATAAATTCGTCATATTTCTCCCCACACAAGGTCAGATTATTTAAGTACTATTTTCATTAACTTTTAAGTATTCCCAAAAATAAGCTACAGCGTCAGAAAGTTTTTTGAGTAGGTCAACATCGAATTATATATCACAGTTCTAACACCTCCCACCAAGAGATAAGTAGTAATTTTGGGAATTTTTGTAAGTAGAAAACCAAACTTTGGTTTAATTTTGTAGGTCCATTTTCCCAACTCTATAAAGCTATTGTTTGAAGATATTATAGTCCCAAAGATCTGTAGATTGTGGATTGTGAAGATTGTGTCTTTTTTAGCTCCCAAAATTTGCTTTTGTATGTACTTTAATGTACCCAGAGAAAAAGTTACACCAAAAATCAAGGTAGAAGATGCTGATCTAAATTATATTCCCTTTTATATATTTTAAATATTTGAGAAACCAAACAGTTGCCCCCCTAAACGTTTCATAAAACTGAAAAGTTCGAAATCCATCGGCTGACCGAAGTTAGTTTCCAAATTCTTTTACTTTTCTAATCTCTAAAATAGATTTTTCTATTATATAAGAGCTGGTAAAGGGACTTGGATAGTTTTAATCACTTAAGTTCCTAAGTCGAGTTCTTCGGTATAAATTAAATTAATAAAAAAATAAATAATTCAAATTAGGACAGTATTATTTATTATTATAAATGTTTACATTCTTCCCTACAAGAATTCAGTTATATTTTTGTGAGTTGTGTAAGATGATTACAAGAAAAAGTTAAGAAAATAATATTCGATAACAAAAATACCCGGTTAAAAAATTAAAGGAAATAATATTAAACTTAATATTTTCTGAATAACCAATACATGAGCTTTCATATTTAGTTTAAGCTATTTTTAAATTAAAAAAAAGACCGACTGATAAAAAAATCGAATTATTTACAATTGCTATCGATGAGTAATTGATTAATTATCGAAAATCGCCTTAGGCATCCGTGCGCTCGCTCCTGCGGCAGCTTATACTCACCATTTGTAGGAAATTAACAAGTTAAATATTTGTATTATCATTATATATTTCATTCGAATGATAGACAAGAAAAAAATATATAAAACATATTACTGGAGAAAAATAGACACTACTATTTATCTAAGAGAGTATCGTTATGATTAAATAATTGTAGATGTTGTTTCTTTGTTTTTCGTGATGAGAAGAATTCTTTTTTTTAGTTTATTTCCCATCATTAATTGCATTTCTCGTCTCCTTTTATCGATTAGAAGGATAGCATGATGGTTGAGATACATGTATACATAATCATAGTATATTTATTGGTTTTGGGGTCGTGCAGCATTGCATAGGATTATACGATACGGTACGTGGCTCTCTCTCTCTATTATTAGTGATAATAGGTTGTTATTATTATCCGCCACGGCGAACAACGAGAGCCAAAAAGTCAAGTGTAAATCAACGTAAGCATTGCCTGTGTGTAGAATACGTTGTTTATTTTTTTTTTTTTTGTCATCCTTATAATTGTATGTATATTATGCTCTCCAGAGTGTTTCTAAAAACGACGACGTCCCCATGGGGCATTATTTCCTCCGCCATTATTTCCGCGTTGATTTCCGCCTTGGTTCATATTGTTAACCCCAAATTCAAAAGCGAAGGAGTCCTAGTCAAGCAATGAAATATAATTGTTGTTCAATTGAAAGTAGTTTTTTTGTTTTTTTTTGTTTTCTTAGGAGAGGTAGCGGTTTAACCCAATTCAATGTTTTGGGGGGAGTGAA
The DNA here is from genome assembly GCA_008042515.1 of Drosophila truncata. Classification (NCBI taxonomy): domain Eukaryota; kingdom Metazoa; phylum Arthropoda; class Insecta; order Diptera; family Drosophilidae; genus Drosophila; species Drosophila truncata. Next base: position 180,410 of record VNJQ01002603.1, on the reverse strand, counting down.
AAAAAAGAGTCATATAATAATCCCAAATCAGATTAGATATCAGCACCACAGCCCAAGTGTAACACACCGAAAAATCCCCTAGGGATTTGGTTTCATTGTATAAAAAAATATATATTAAGAGTATGTATTTTAGGGTCCTTGGTATGATGATTCATACAAGTCCTTTTGGAAAGTAAAACAAATTTTAAACACATTCAAGAAACGGGCAACAAATGCTCCGATCATAAACATGTAGAGCTAATGTTTTGAAAGAGAAGTAACACTTCCTAGAATAATCAATAGAACATACTTATATGCACTTGTAAAATATGTTTAATTAGATTCTGATTAGAAGATTAGTTTTTAAGGAAGAATAATTCCCCAAACCCACCCAGATTGTAGCATTACTTGATTTCAGAGTTCTTAAATAACAGTTTTGGTCTTCGTTTGGTTGAATGCTCTCTGTTGAGCATTACTTTTTACGCTCTTTCAGAACCAAATCTTATGGAAAAAGGATTCAGTTACCCAAGCTTACTCGTAAAGAGTTAAGATATGGGAAAAGCGAAATGAAATTCTGTTGCGATTAATTATTAGTTAGTCATTTAAGAATTTAGAATAGAGGCAACAACATGGCACTTTCAATTCATATTTTTTTTATTTGAATTGAGAAAATCGAAGGATCTAAAAATGATCAAAGGAAAAGAATATAGAAGCAATAACTTTAAGCAAAGTTCTGTGCTTGCATAGCTTCAAAATGTAATGCAAAGGGTACATTCTTGACTCTTTTCTTTCAAAAGAGTTTCACGTTTCCTAATTGAGACCATCAAAAACTGTGTCTTCTGTTATTTTCGAACTCTGCTCAACAATCCTCATAATGTCCCCATCCCAAATAAACCCATTTCAGTGAAAAAAAAAGAGTCATGAGTTCCAGAAAGGAAACTCAACCTGCTAATTGATCAAGAAATATATTTCCTTCCATTGCGAATTGTTTAAAATCTCTATTGGGTTATATATATTCTTTAGAGAAGCGATAGACAGATGTAGGCTCTGCCACAGAAATGTGGTAAGCGAATAATTTTTCGGCAAGTAACAATTGTTAGGTCTTGAAGAACATACCTGTGAATTGGGTCCACCTCCGGGACCAGCATTGTTTCCACCCTGATTGTTGTTGTTGTTTCCTATATACAAAAAAAAATCAAATTAAATGCTTGCTTGTGGGTTTAACCATTATTAAAGATGTTACCTCTAAACACTTCAAATGGTGAATTGCTGCCACCACCAAAGTTGTCAAAGTTGGCATTGTTATTTCCACCTCCACCGCCGCCGCCGCCGAATCCCTCTTGCTGATCGAGCAATGAATTCAACTGCTGGGCCTGCATAAACAGAGTGTTCTCCTGCTGACGCCGGCGCATATCCTCTTCCTGACGGATCATATGGTTCTGCATCTCGCCTTGATGGCGACGCATGGTCTCCTCCTCGCGCTTGCGCATATCCTCAACCTGCTTCTCGCGCATCTCCCATTCCAGCTTCTTGCGCTCGTTGTCAACTTCGCGCTTTCTCAACTCTGGAAGAAAATATAGAATATATATTGTATATTTTAATCTTTATATCCGAGTTTCAAAGTACAAGGCGCTTTTTCTGAATCCTAAATTGTGGAATACACAAAAAAAAGCCGGCAACAACAACTCATGGGCATAAATTAACATAAATGAATTAGTCATACCGACAAAAGGCCCCTATCCTACAATCCGAGAAGTTTTTCTGTGTATATCTTGATCAAGTACCCACATTTCTTACAGTTATCAAAGGAAAATATATTCCAAGTCTGATTTCCACAGAGTTCTATTTAAACTGACAATCTTTTAAGGGATAAAGATGGCAGGAAATATCTTTAATTACTATTGTATGGGTAGTTGAAGCTAAAGTCGTTATTCAATATAACGATTTTAACGTTGGCTTAAAATTGGGTCATATAAACATTCTATTCAATCTATCAAACAAATATAATCCAAAAAAAGAGACTATATATTCCTAAATGTTGTTATTATGAAGTTAAAGGATATTTCTCAATTTATATTTTAGTTTTTGGCTATATTTAGAGTTTAATTTAAGACATTTTGAATATAAAAAGATATAATATCATATTTTCCCGTATTTTTAACCTTATATTGAACGTAAATGGAATATTTTATCATATGATCATATTATTTCGTTATTTAGAGACATTTTGAATATAAAAAGATATAATATCATATTTTCCTGTATTTCTTAATCTTATCTTGAACATAAATGGAATATTTTATCATATGATCATATTATTTCGTTATTTAGACTTCAATTTAAGAAATTTTGAATATAAAAAGATATAATATAATATTTTCCCGTATTTTTAATATTTTCTTGAACATATATTAATCTATATTTTAACGTTGGCTTTAAAATTGGAAATATATAAACATCCTGTTTAATCTATCGAACAAATATAATCCAAAAAAAGAGATTATAAATTCTAAAATGTTGATATTATGAAGTTAAATGATATTTTTTGATATTAAGAGTTCAATATAAGACAATTTGAATATAAAAAAGATATAATATCATATTTTCCCGTATTTCTTAATTTTATCCTGAACATAAATGGAATATTTGTGAGTAAAAACAAATAATTAATCAATAAAGGCGGTCATACCAAAGCCATAGCAGTGCTAGAAGGCCAGTTTCTTAGTTTCTTAAGCATGCTTGGTTTTAAAAGCGACCTAGATAATACATATTCTAACAATCAAGAGGTAATTGTCTTCAAAAACCAATTGAAATATCTATAAAACGTTACAAAATTAAAACCAGTGATTAGATCATGTACTAACCTTGACGCAAGAGTTCAGTCTCTTGCTCATAGCGTGCATACTCCATCTGTGCCTCCAACTTGTCCTCCTCCATTTTAAGCTCCCGCTTGAGGGCATCCTGCTTGCTCTTGTACAGATCGTGCAGTTGCTTCCACCGCGATCCGTACTCGTGCTCAAACGAGTTGTGATCGGCAAAGCGCGGACCGATTGAACGCTCCTGACAAAACTCCGGCATCTTCTTGTTCATTGTCTTCTCTGGCAGACCATCATTGTCGTCATTCACATCCAATGGCTCCACAAGGCATGGACGGAGTGAGGCAGTCAAAAAGAAGCATTTCTCGTTGCACAATCGCAGACAGGCGCTGGCGGATGACTTCTTGGCAAACTCAACGACACCCTCGCCAGTGTGACGGCCACGATCGTCCACAGTGATGATGGCCCGCTCGATGGGGCCAAAGATCTCAAAGGACTTGTACAACAGCTCGTTTGTCACATACTGGGTGAGATTACTAACTCTCACTATGGTGGCATTGGGGGCGAACCGCACACGCAGCTGTCGACCCTTTCGCATTGAACCATCAAGAGCACGCTTGGCCTTTTCGGCATTCACATGATAATCGACCTTTAGGAATGTAAAATTCTTATCCAGATTGGAGAAGATTTCGCCAATTTCGCCATACGGCTTGAAGATCTCGCGCAGCTCATCGTCGGTAATGTCTCCGGTTAGATTGCCCACATAAAGGCGATTTCGGCCAGAGAACTTGGTCTCAGCCGGCACTTCCACGGGTGGCAACTCCAAGGTGGGTCCAGCAATGCTGCGCAAACGCTGGGCAATGAAGAAGTCTTCGCCACCGCGTCCACCAGGACCACCAGGACCGCCAGGACCACCGCCGCCACCCATTGGCGGATTGTTCATGCCACCGGGACCACCGCCTGAACGTTGACCGCCACGGTTTCTGTTATCACGCTGCTGATGCTGGTGTTGCTGATGCTGCTGCGGTCCACCAGGTCCTCCTCCACCGGCATTGCCGCCGCGCCCACGAAAACCCTGACCGCTGCCTTGGTTGCCGCCTTGATTACCATGTCCACCTTGTCCCTGTCCTTGTCCTTGATTGGGATGCTGATTTTGGTTTTGGTTCTGGTTCTGATTCTGGTTTTGATTCTGGTTCTGATTTTGGTTCTGATTTTGGCCCTGATTTTGGTTTTGATTCTGATTCCCTTGATTTTGGTTGCCAGGCTCATTGTTCTTGGCAGGAGCATTGCCACCATCGGGCTTGGGGGCATCGTTAACCGGCTTTTGCTATATTTTTTATAATATATTAATAAAGTAGAATTAGTTAGAAATTAAGATACAAAATTAAAAGTCACCCCAATTAAATTTCTGTACTAAAATCATGGAAATAAATACATATAGATGTTCCCCTTAAATTTGTTTGTAGTTTAAAAAATAAAACAGTAATTGTACAATAATAAATCCAATAAAATTAAGGTAAAAATATAATATGTCAGCAAAAATCTAGATAATAAAAATACAAAAGGCCAATTTGATCATTCTAAGCTGCCTGTTCTAGTTAGTTTGTTACGATTCTATTATTATGGCCATGGGTGTTGGAACCCAATTAATATATTACTGAAAAATCAAGCTGACTTTAAACTCAATTACCGAATCTTAAATCTCAAAGGCTCATGCATATGTAGATAAGCATACATTTTTTATGTACATTTTTAAACTTTTGCTTGGCGCTGCATTTTTTAAAAAGAGAACGCGAGAGTGTACTTCTTATGTTACATTTTCGGCTATTGCCGTTAGTTGTATGTACATACATACATATATACATACACAGCTAAGTGAGTACAACACATTTTTCGTGTGTGTGTGTCGATGCATATGGATTATGCATGCATGCATGTACATTTTGCAATTAGAAATACAGTTAATTTATACATACAATATATACTGCATGCATTAAATACTAAAATATTATTGATTTACTTACGTTTGCAGCATTATTTTGGCCTTGGAAATTTGGCCGGTTTTGATTGCCGCCCCGGTTACGATTGCGATTCATCCCACCGAATCCACCCTTGTTGTTGGCAAAGTTCTTATTTTGATTCGGGCCACCGCCACCACCACCACCAGCGCCACCGCCACCGCCGCCGCCGCCGCCGCTAGGAGCACCGCCACCCGTTACTCCACCGTTTTGGGCATTTTGACTGAACCTTGGCTTCTTTTCAGATGGACTTCCGTCGGAGGATTCATTCAACTTCTGGCCCATTTGCTTGCCGACATTTTTATTGATTTGATTGCCCCTTTGCTGCCTCTGCGGCATTGGCGCCGAATTCTTATCTAGTTTAGCGGCACCTTCCATTGCAAATAATTTAATTGGTTGACAAACCGTTTTATGAATATTCACCGAGAATAAAGTTGAATGCACTGTCGAAATGAAAATGGCACAGTGACAAGAAAAATGGCCGGGCTGCTTGGTGCTCGTTCCGTGATTCTGGAACGTGTGAAATGGAATAGAAAAAACTCACGCAGAAATGTTTTCTTGTGCACCGTTTCCATTTCAGTTGCATTTTGCATTTTGCGTTTTGTGTGTATAAAATTATTGAATTATGTTAATAAAGTACAAAAAGGCTCTTAAAACTAATATTAGGTCTTTATTTATTTGTAATTTTAATATATTTTGAATATTTGCTTGGCTGCCATGCAAAAATCTTTGTTTTTCACATGTCGATAACAAAATTCACTGAATCACCATTGAAGTAGGTGTGAAATGTTATTGAACATCCACAGCATTTTTATTTTCTCAAAATCCTAAAAAATATTTTACTTAAATAAAATGTATAAATAAATATTTATAATCGGAGGGGCGAAGTTTTCAATTGGACAAACTTCGCCTTAAATTGAATTTATCATAAATTATGATCATTGAAATCCTATTCTATTTGCAATTTTTCAAATCGAGAGACAATAATTTAATTATAAAATTATTTATCATCTAGTAATTCTTAGCTTTCGTTTTTTATGAGCTCTTATAGGTGGTAAGTTTTCAAATAAATCGTCTACAAAGCCATGTTTTAGTTAATCTTTTTATTTATTATTATTATTCTTTGGTTTTGTTAGGTTTGAATCTTATATACTGATACGTCGATTCTTTTATGTTTATGCATTAAAAAGGCCTCTTCCTCCAAAGCAACATCCATGATTTTAAGACTATCTGAAAATGAAAAATTATAGATTTAATTAAAGTTTATTTAAAGCTTTATTCACAAACCTATTTCGTTGCATCCTTTCATCAACCACTTAATGCATCCCTCAATGGGAAGGGACAACAGTTTCCTTCGAAAAAACTCAAATATGCTGAGCGTTGCAAGAGTGAGTGCTTTAAGCTGCAATTAAACGTAAATATTAAAATATATTTAATATTTTTAGTAACGCCAAATACTTACAGCAGCAAAAACAATGTAGTAGACGAGGGTAGTGGGTAGCAAAAACAAAATAGTCGAGAAAAATATGGTGGCAAGATATAGCTGACGATTCATATAATTATGAGCCTCGATGCGTCCTAGAAATAAAAGTTCAAATCATTAAACATTAAAATTAGGAAATTATATCCAGGTGTCCCTGCCTTTTAAAATATTGTAGCGATTTCCTCGGACCACTTGCCAAAGAACTGACAAGCCCTTCTTCTCCACGTTGAAAAGCCTGTAAAAATAAAAATTTTAAGAATTGTTGTATTTTTGCTTTGAATTCTCAGAACTTACACTCTTGTGTAAATGTAGAAACAATGCGAATGTATCCCAATTATGGATATTAGGTCCGCCAAGAGGGCTATTTGGAATGTGAAACCGAGGCAACCAAATACTCCGATGGCCAAGAACACTTGTCGCACCAACGGTTCGATGAAATCTATTTAATTGAGGAAATACCAGAGGTTAATTATCATATGCTAAGATCCTATGTAAAGGTTTATAAATACCCAAGAAAGTAGACCATAATTCAATGTGATATTTAAAGCAGTCAAGGAAGAAATTATTCAAGTGAATATTCAGTTTTAGGCCAATGGGACTGCCCTCCAATACCTTCAAAAGGCTGTACAATTGATCAATAACAACCTGAAATGAAAACACAAATTAATATTGATCTTAAGTGGATGATACATCGAAGATAAGCTCAACTTACGTGTGATATTTGTATGAGAAAATCGCCTGGCTGTGTGGCTAAGGAAAAAAGTATTACCATCGAAATTAGACCCAGAATTCTATCCAACGTAATGTTGATAGGACGAGATCTATAAACAACAATAAAGACAAATCATTAGTAAACAAAGAAGAAAGCTTAAAGCCAAGGAAACTCCATTATTATTACCTTGTATCACAGGTTGACTGCCATTCTTTAAAATGCTTGTATATGGTCGTATGCACAATAATGCTGTTGACAAATACGTTTTCGGCAATATAACTAAAGATTGCAATTGGAGCATTGGCCACCATGACGGTTAATGCACGTAAAGCATTATTTTTGATACTGTTCTTTGGCTTTTGAACTCCAGCAGCTGGTCGTTGGGCCAGTTTAAAGAGCTCTAGGAAATCACAATCCTTGCAGTCATCATTATATCCTAAATCTAATTTATTAGATGACTTTTCACCCTCGCCGCCGTAGTCAACGAACCAATTTCGTATGGTTTGTTGTTCATAGAGAATGAGTTTAATGTGTTTTAGGTAATCCGGGGCAATGCCTATATAAACCAACGATATATTGGGCTGACTGTGTACGTATGTAAAGCAGAGCCGCATATCCAGCTGTAGATATTGATTTTGATCCGCATTGAAGTCCACGTTTAGGATGGAGCCCAGGAAACGCAAGTTGTTGGATAGATGATCCGTGGCTCTGCCACTCAACTCCAAATCTGTAGATTCCACAATGTGATAGACGACGACATTGTCCTCTGTTATTATTACTTGGCCATACAAATTGATGGGTTTCTTTTGGTAAAAGTAATTAAATGGTAAATAAATCTTAATGCTCATAATGGCGGCGATATTTATCCAAAACAAAACAAAACAAAAATGTGTCCCATGCTGTAATACCAAGAAGGTTGTGCACAATTTGCTGTGACGTCACTAGCCGCTGAGCTGGAGAGTGCAAGGAAAGCAGAACACACAACTTTAGGTTTTGGTATCAAAATTAGTAAAATATTTTTAGCTATTAAAAGTATTTTGTGTACATTTCAATTAAACTGACTTAAAATTGTTAATGAAAAGAAAATTTAGTCTTAATATGTGCCACCCCGCAAAATTGCGAAGCATGCCGATTAATTGCGAACCGATAGTTTGTGAAATGCGGCAGTGTACTCGGCTCGTTCCATTCCATTGTTTCCGAGTTTTCACGTGTTCTGTTTTATGTCGTTTCCAGATATTTGTACTACTATACGCAATAGAGGGATACATTTTTTTATCGGCATTTTACATATACTCGAAATTGTTTTCGTTTAAAGAAGTACTTTACTTTTGTTCACTCAAATTTGACAATGGGATACGATGGTAAGGCCTAACGAAAAAAATCAGCCGTTCAATGGAATTGGATGCGTCAAATTAAAGTTTTTGTAGATGCACATAGCCTATGTATGCATATAAATGTATGTATGTATGTACCCAAATATAAAGCCAGTAAAAGAAAAATATGGGTAAAAGTTGTTAATTAAATACGTGTTTTGTGTTTTCTATACATTAAATATTTTATACATTAAATATTTTATATGGATTTAACTTTAATTTCCGATTATTCGCATTTCTCTTTTGACCGGTTCACAGTTTCCCCCCTTCTGGCGGCATACATACACAAACATGCACATATGTATACATACATACATACATACAAGCTGGCTTTGCGTTTAAGTTTTTAACAATTTCGCTTTAAAATTGAAAGCATTTCGATTCTATACAACAAATGGCGTTTATTTGTAATATTTGCACATTTAAATTAACATTTCTTCATCGCTTTTAACTCTTTTTTTTAGATCGCGAACGGGATCGGGAGAGACGCCGCCATCGCTCGCGTTCTCGGGATCGCCATCGCGACCGTTCCAGGGATCGACGTCACCATCGCAACTCAAGGCGCAAGCCATCGCTATACTGGGATGTGCCACCGCCGGGATTTGAACACATCACCCCCATGCAGTACAAAGCAATGCAAGCGTCCGGCCAGATACCCGCCAGCGTTGTCCCAGATACACCCCAGACGGCGGTGCCGGTGGTTGGATCAACAATTACCCGCCAGGCACGTCGCCTCTACGTTGGCAACATTCCGTTTGGCGTCACCGAGGAGGAGATGATGGAGTTCTTCAATCAACAGATGCATTTAGTTGGCCTCGCACAGGCGGCGGGCAGTCCCGTGTTGGCCTGTCAAATTAATTTGGACAAAAACTTTGCCTTCCTCGAGTTTAGGTCAATAGATGAGACGACCCAGGCAATGGCATTCGATGGCATCAACTTGAAGGGGCAAAGCTTGAAGATTAGGCGTCCGCATGACTATCAGCCGATGCCAGGCATTACGGATACGCCGGCCATAAAGCCAGCAGTTGGTAAGATCGAACATATATATAAATAGAAGATATATTATTCATATATTCCCCTTTTCTTGTAGTGTCCAGCGGAGTTATCTCGACTGTGGTTCCCGACTCGCCCCACAAAATCTTCATCGGAGGTTTGCCCAATTATCTCAACGATGATCAGGTAAGTAATTGCTTTTAAGCTTCCCAAATATATTAATAATAATAATAATTCTCTTTTTCTTGAAGGTTAAGGAACTTTTGTTGTCCTTTGGCAAGCTAAGGGCATTTAATCTTGTCAAAGATGCAGCAACTGGGCTGAGCAAAGGCTATGCCTTTTGTGAATATGTAGATCTGAGCATTACTGATCAGGTAAAAAGCTAGAAAAAACCTATTTAATCCTTACAATTATAACCATTTTAATGTCTTTTATTTTAGTCCATTTCCGGCTTAAATGGCATGCAGCTGGGCGACAAGAAACTGATCGTTCAACGGGCCAGCGTCGGCGCCAAGAATGCCCAGAATGCGGCCAATACCACGCAGTCCGTGATGCTGCAAGTGCCGGGACTGTCGAATGTTGTTACATCCGGACCACCGACCGAGGTACTCTGTTTGCTGAACATGGTCACGCCGGACGAGCTCCGTGACGAGGAGGAGTACGAGGACATTTTGGAGGACATCAAGGAGGAGTGCACGAAGTACGGTGTGGTGCGAAGCGTCGAAATACCTCGGCCCATCGAAGGCGTCGAGGTTCCTGGGTGCGGCAAGGTCTTTGTCGAATTTAACTCGGTTCTTGACTGTCAAAAGGCCCAGCAGGCACTAACTGGACGAAAGTTTAGTGATCGCGTTGTGGTTACATCATACTTTGATCCCGACAAATACCACAGACGCGAATTCTAGATAAAAACTGATTTGAAAGAAAAAACTAAAAACTATAAATCATATTTCTTACATTCACCGATTTGTCCAATAAAAAATATCACATAATAAAAGTAAAAATGCATGAAAGAGATCGTACAAAAGAGAGAGAGAGAGAAAGAAAGGGTATTGGAATAGAAAGAGATGCATGTATTTGCTGATCCTTTGTTTTTGGAGGTTATATGTATATTAACTTTTGGGTGATCTATATACCTAATAAGAGTTTATGTTTTAATTTAATATAATTTTTAGCTTGGATTCAAGAATAGATTCGAAACAGTCGTAAAAAAGTTGGTGAAAGATCGTAAAACTCTCAGCTTAAGGGGGGACTTACATGTAAACGGGATTTTTTGTAGGAAATACTTAACCAATCCTTGTGAAACTTTACAGATAGATTAAAATAATATCAAAGATGATAAAAAAGAAAATTAATTAGCCAAATTTTACAAAATGGCGGAGTTATGGCAGCGCAGGCGCAGCGCCTAGATTACCGAGGTTCCCCTGATTATGGGCACGATTCAGCCCGTAATTCAAGTCGGAAATCCAAAACTCAAATTTATTTGTCTTTAGAATTAGTGTATCTTCTATTTAAAACTAAAAAACGCAAAGGAAATAATGGCAAAAGAAATTCAGAAGAATTTTCAACAGAAAATTTCGGTTTCAGAAAGTAAGTCTTAACTTTGCATTCTCTTGAAAGATACTTAAACTTATTTTTATTAGAGATATGTAGGTTCAAACAAAAGATACATTCAGGTAGATTATAATACTTTTTGATTCATTCCGATATATCGTATAGTTTTTCGTGAATCGTGTCCATAGTATAGCTAGAATCCCAAAAATTTGGTGTGGAGAAAAGAACGTTTAACGTTCAAGCCCCATTGATTGAAAACTATATGGTATATATAATATATATAGACAGCTAACGCCGTTAAATCTTTATTTGGCATTAAACAAAAAATGTATAGATATGTATGTAAGTATAAATAATGTGTAAAAACAGTGTGCAGGGCAGTTACCCTGAAGATATGCATTTTTAAGAACAACGACGATTGACACAATCTGTTAGATATACTAAAAAGGTTTAAGGAAGCAAGGAAAGGAGCTCCTCTTAATTTTAAATGCATGAAAATGATGTGGAAATGGAATGCGAGTAGCGCTTTTTTTTTTCTTTTTAATTAACTAAAGGCACATCCTGTATCTTTATCTTTTCTGCTACAATCTTTCCCATATTATTATTATATTTATTTTAATGGAAGTTCATTATTATTTATTGTAAGTAGCAAATTTTACATTTCCAAATATTACAACACAACCACTTTATTAGTAATAAAAGGGTTTTGCATTTAATACTTTAAAAAACATATTTTTAAAAGCATATAAAAAGGCATTATCGCCTAATCGGACAAAATTTTGTTTAAAACATTAAAAACTTTCTAAAAATAAATTTTATGAGCCTTTGAACTTGATTTTAATTAAATATTTATCTTTTTGTTATTTAAATTTAGAGTTATTATAGGAAATATTAAATTAAAATAAACAAAATGTTAAATTTGTAAATTTTAATAGTTTTACAGCTCATTTATGTCCGAATAAGCGATGAAGCCACTGTAAATGGGAAGCCCGTTTTTTTTTTTGTTTTAATGAACATATGGAGTGTATGAATACATAATGTACATGCATACTACATACATTGAGCATTTGATGTACATTGAATTTGTACAGCGCTTGCGTAAATGCACTAACGTTCTCAACGTAGTAAATAACATAGCGTAAGCATGTAACAGTAACATACATACGTTGTAACGTACACATGATGTACGTTTGCCATTCTGTTACAATACACATAAACACACACACAGTTAGACAGATAGAACATGCATGGATCACCCTATGGGGAAGTGACACTCGCAATTTTCACATTGACCAACAACGACGACAGCTCCAATTCCTCGCTAAACTTGTTCCGCAGGATGACGCTGCGGTAACCGGGTCGCACACAGGTCAAGGGATAGCACGCCTGGGCTATAAAGTGCGTTTCAGCGAACATATCCTCGTCCTGGACCTCAAATCGCAAAATGGCAAATTGTGGATTGCGAACGGTGAACTCACACATCTCATTCCACACGGGATTAAAGCCATTCTCATTGACTTTGGTGCGATACTTGATGCCTGTGTCAAAGCTGGCTCCTACGATTTCCACAACAATCTGCGGATTGTTCGATTTGCCGCCACGAAACAAATGCCGGGCGGCTATCAGACGAATGCTGACCTTCACCTCGCTGAGGCCATCGGACAAGGGATCGTTCGGATTAAAGCTATCAGTCTTCATAAATGCCGGCTTTAGGATATAGCCGCACTGTCCGTTGTTCCTGAACTTGGCCTGATTCAGCTGCATGGCCCGGTCGCCCGTCTGATAATTGAGGGCTATCATCTGCGAACCGATATTCCAGAATGGCATTGGATTAAAATTGGACGAATCCAGTCTTTGGCCCTTCGGATAAACCCGACTGATCTGATTCCGATGGTACGAGAGAAAGAGTTGTGTGTTTTGCTGAAAGAATTGCTTTTCCGCTTTCGTTTCGGGAAAACTGGACATTTCCTGGAATATCCACGAATGCTCACGAAATGGTACACTTCGAAAATAGATAATCAAATCGGACATCTCCTTGGCCACCCGGGCTGTGCGCTCCTTCTTACGTCTTTCCGTTGCCAATTGGCTGGCAAACAAGGCCGCATCCTGTATGGCCTTAATCCATTCATAGGCCGTCTCCTGGTTATCAAAACCAATGACAAATGGATTCTGCATGGTTGGCGTTTGGATTTGTAGCTTAAAAATGATCCCTGGTTCGTTGGATTCGAAAAGCGAGGCCACAGCACCAAAGATTTCAATGGATTCGGTGCGGCAATCGGTGCCATCCTCATTGATCGAATTGTAGTCCTCCGTGGCAGAGTCAATGACCTGAAAAAATAACCATATTATTATTAAGAATTCTTCATAAATAAAGCTCGACGTACCTTGACATAGTTAGCCGGCAAATGCTTCTTAATCATGCCCCCATAATCCCCTATCCACCACATGGAATTATCCCTTTGCACATTCGTAATGATGGCATGCTTGGGAAATGACAACTCATCCGGTTTGTTGGCCTTGTAGCTATACAGAGCCTTACAGGTGACATATTCCTCTAGATTGGAACCCATATAGTTCGAGGCAGCACCGCCATCATGGCTCTGATCATTACTCTCGGCCAGGGCTTGACGCAACAGCTCCTGCGAGACCGGGTGACACAGCTTGACATTGCGATACAAAGGATTTCGTGTATAATAATGTATAAGCGAGACCAAAGACTCAAAATTCATGGTGTCAATGCCATATAGACGTCCCTCTTGCATAATCCGGCAATGTTTGATCTTTCGATTGATGGTAAACGATATGACAAAGGCATTTATGCTCTGCACCGAGGGTCGTACAAGAAACGAACCAATATCCAGCTTAAACAGACCCTGTTCGGCCTGTTCCTTGGTTGTGTTTGGATGAAACCATTCCTGATCTTCGTGTTTCTTTGGCTGCGGCACTGGTTCTTTGAGTATAATGGAAAATTCCGAGCTACGCAGCATATTATTGCGATAATAAACAATCAGCGAGTACAGGGAATCGAAAACGAAATTTTCCACCAAATAATATTTGATGGAACCATTCTCATGCTTCAGTTTGATGCGACAATGATTGGGACGATTCCTACGCCAAAACGAAAGACTGTAGTCGCCCACAAAGGTGGCGGATTCGCGTACCAGGAAGGTGCCATCGCCCAAATGATTGTATTTCTTTAACAGATCATCGGCCTCCTTGCGACCACCTAAAAGAAGATTTAAAAAGGTTAATAACTTCCTTAATTGAGATTCTAACTCACCTTCCAGTTTGCCATGAAACCAATTCTCCCCGAAATGCAGCTCATCATTGGCCGAGCTGTCCTTTTGCTTTTGCTGCATGTTGTTGCTGCTGTTGTTGTTGTTGTTGTTGAGCGAACAGGAGGACGACGACGATGACGAAAGACCAAAGTCATCATCCTCTGAATTGCCATTCCTCGACTCATTGATCTCCGAGGAGTAAATCAACTCCTGTTGCGTCAAAACAAACTGATAAAGATTCCAGGATTTATCCACCGGATCTTTAAAGTACAACAGGCCATCTTTGACCACTTTACGCATGTTTTCGCTATCGGTTTCACCGGGTATAACGCCTCCACTTGCTCCGCCTCCTCCTCCTAGGGAGGATCTATGAGTTAAAGAGCCACCACCACCACCACCAACGCCACCACCATTGCCTATTTCATCAAATTGTGGCAATTTCTTGTGCTTGAGAATGATTTTGCGACGCAGCTGATAGGGCGAAGGCAAGTGCTGTTCATTGCGATCGCAGGGCTGTGAGAGAAGCATGTCCCCAAAGACCTAAAACAAGAAAAGAAAATAATTCATTTAATTAAGAATTGAAACAAACAAGAAAGGAAGTGACCAAATCTCAAATTTGATGAAAATATGTTGAGAAACAACGAAGTTATGATTTTTTCTATTATTCCCCTGATTGTTCCTATGGCAGCTATAGGATATAGTCGTCTGATTTTCATGAAATTAAAAATAAGATTCTCAAATAATATTAAGTGGCCAAATCTTAAATTTGATGAAAATATGTTAAGAAGCTGCGGAGTTATGATTATTTTATTATTTTCCTGATTGTTCCTATGGCAGCTATAAGATATAGTCGTCCGATTTTCATGAAATTTAATACGAAACTCTGAAGCAATAATTAAAGGCCAAATATCAAATTTGGTGATTATATGTTGAAAACTGACAAAGTTATAATTTTTTTTTCGAAAAATTTACCGATTGTTACTATGGCAGCTATAGGATATAGTCGTCCGATCCGGCCCTTTCCGACTTATGTAGGAGTGAGAGCATATAGAAGACTACCTGCAAAGTTTCATTCAGATAGCTTCAAAACTGAGGCTAGTTTGCGTAGAAACGGACAGACGGACGGACGGACAGACGGACATGGCTAGATCGACTTGGCAAACTTCTGACTGAAATTATAATACCCTGCAAGGGTATAACTAATCAAAACTCACCTCAATCAAGGCCTGTGCCATGTTTCGCTGCTGTTCCAAGGAACAATTCTGTTCTATTGACAAAATCACCGGATATTCCGAGGTGATGAAGGCATGATCTTTGATGGTTTTTATAACATCCATAAATTTGATCTTTGAGGTCATGGTGTGGCCGTGAAAAATGTATGGCAGATTATCGGGGCCATTCCAGCAGTCGAGTTCAATGCAGCGACAACCCATGCGCAGGGCTCGGGCATAGGCCTCGCAGGAGGATTCGCTGGAGAACTGATCGCCCGTCAGGTAAGTGTTGTGCGAGGAGGCAATCCAATAGGAGGAAAGCGGTTGATTCATGTCCATGAACACCGAATCGTATTTGCTGTTCCACAAATCGTTTTGCTTGGAAAATAGAAAATCCATGAATTCGGATAACGAGAGATATGGTTCCTGGACATCCCGTTCCACATCCTGAACGAAATCTCGTATAAAGGTGGCTATGGCGGTGGCACTCAGCTCGCTGGCACTAATATCGCGTTGTTCTGTCTCCAGAAAACGCTTAAATTCCGCTGGCTTCACTGTCTGCTGGTCCTCGGAGTAAGGAAAAGGAACTACAGCTGCTCCTGCTCCTCCTGGGTGGCTTATGATGCTGGGAAAGCTGGTGGGCAGCAGTAACTTCTGATAGAGCCGCGAGAAATCATCAAACTTGAGGTCATGCTTGCGGCGAACGTCCTCGGTGAAGCAATCCATGAATTTGCTGGTGGACATCTTGCAACTAACGCCGGCCAGAAAGAGCTTGAAATCTTTGATGGTCACCTGCGCTGGCGAAGCTTCCGAGGCCTTGGCCGAGTGCGAGTTAACATTTTCCATTTGATAGTATTCACGACGCAGCCAGCGATCAATTTGCAAAGGATAAGGCGCTCCAAGGGTGTCTCTTACCATATAACGTAGCCCCCGAACCCAATTGTCAGCCTCAATCTCCGAGAGGGCCACCACCGAGAAGCTTTTTAGCTTAAAGTGACTCCCGTAGAGAATGACAAAGCATTTGCTGCTCTCAAAACGCTGGCAATCGTCGGCAAAGAGTCGGAATTCCTTTGAATGTTTGCCCACGCGTATCTCCTTGATTTCACGCAACTGGATGGCGCCCTCGTAGTCGGTGCGAGGCGTCTGGGCGGCCACCGTGGCCCACAGTAGCTGGCGCGTCTCCCGGATGAGCATCAGGTGGCGGCGATCCGGACGCCGCTGCTTTCCGTACAGCTTGGTGACAATGGTGCCCCTTTCCAGCATGCCGATTGTCTGCTCCATTTCGCCCAGCAGCGGGGCATTCATAGCGCTGAAGCAGCTCATCGTGATACTGCTGCTGCTGCTGATTACAAGTTCCTGCTGCTGCTGCGCTCCCCACTCCCAATTTGTGGCACTTTATTTACTTCTTTTTTTGCTCGCCTGTTGCTTCATCGACCACGAAACGTATACACACAACCAGTGCTGCCAGAAAGTTCACAACAAAAATAGCTAAATATGGCTATTTTTTATCGAGAGGGTGGTGTCTTTTGTAGTATCTTAGCTGGTCACACTGGTGCAATCGATTTAAAATTGAAAACAAAAGCTTTTGAAAATTAAAAATGTATTTAAATTGAAATAGATTGAGCAAAATTCGATTTGTTTATGATATCTTATTTTTGCAATCTTGGATCTTGACTTGCGTCAGTTCCCAGCACACTGGGCAATCGAAATTTAAAGCAAAAGCTTAGGAAAAGTGAAAAAAAATTATTTAAATTGAAAAATATATTAAATTAAGCAAAATTCGGTTGGTTTATGATATTTTATTTTTGTAATCTTGGAATTTGGTCTGCGTGAGTTCTCATTCGCCCCATTTAAGCAGGAAAAAGGCAACAACTCCTTGCCATCAAGAAACTGCGCTGGAATCCTGCTTTTAACAATTCTTATTCCTCAAATATAATTAAAATCCACACAGTCCAGGATCACTTCACGCATGCGCTGCTTAAATGTCGCCTCATTGCCCGCTCCCAGGAATCCAGCTCCCTGAAGATCCGTAGTTGCTCCAGCCTCAATGCGATCACTAATTGCTTGTAGATCGGGCACATCCTGGCCCTGCATCGTGACAATGGGCAGGACCATCATGGCGAGTAGAAGTCCGATGGCTGCCTTGGTGGCCACCTGTTGCTCGAAGGCCGAGCGGGGCATTAACTGCTCCACTTGCTCACCCAATCTGTGGAAATAATAATTAGGCAATAATTATCTCACAGGAAAGGAACCATAATCATAACCTGCTCAAGTGCTTGCCCAATTCCTCGTAGTACTCCTCCAAAACCTGGTTGAGATGCCTTTGCCTGAATCCCCGCGATGTGCAGGTAAACAGGAAGTAAGCCAAATCGGTGATGGGAGAGGCATAGCGCATTAGCTGCCAGTCAATAAGGCGTACATCTTTCAGTTCTCCATCTCCACCACTTTGGTACAGGATATTGTTGTTCCAGCAATCGCCATGACAGATCACAGCAAAGGGTTCGCAATTGGAGCCACTTACCAAGGGCAGCAGCAGTTCAAAGTAGGAGCCTCGCGAGAAATATTCCTCCAGGCGCTGCCTATAGGGTTCATCTCTGTCCTCTGTCAGCGAGGAGAGAGCACTTCCCTTGAGATTCTCAAAGTAGACACCCAAAGCATGATCCTCGCGTCGTTGCTCAAAGATGTCCACCAATTCCTGGAGTCGCTGCATCCGTTCGGCATACTGACGCTTCCCAGCCAACGAGAGGGCATGTAGCTTGGCATACGAACGGATTACGTGACGCACATGATCCTCGGGCAAGTCGACAAAACGATTGTGAAGTTCAAAGCCAGAACAGGATAAATCCTCCAGCACAATGCATTCGTTGGGCTCATCCTGGCGGCTGCCATAGCAGCGAGCATGCTGCCGGAATCTATCCTCAGCTGGGATTTGCCACTTCTCTTGCAGCTCTTCGGCCAAGGGCAGAAAGTCCTCGTAGGCAGCGGTTTCACGTAGAAAGCAGGGACGTGCAAAGAATTGCTTGCGACGCACACGATTCTGCGGCGGCAGCTTGACCACCAGGCTGCTCTTAGACTTGGCTGTAGCCTCTACATGGAGGCGCCAAACCACGCCCAGATAGTTGTCACCCTTGGCACTGGCTCGGTTCAAACGTAGGCCGGGATTGGGTCCCAGTTCTGGCCACAGTTGGGCAACCAAATGTCGCAAAAACTGTGTCACCTGCTCATTGGGCAGATCCTCCGCCTCCTCTTCCCCTTGAAAGCCAAGTTCTGTGTTCTTCTGCTGCTGATTCGTTTCTTCGAGTGTCCTGGGCTCCTGTGACTGTGTCTCCTGCTCATTGGGCAAATCCTCCTCGGAAAAGACCTTGTCCTGGCCAAGTTTGGTGTCTTTATGTTCGTTTGGCTGCTGATCTTTCTTCTCTTTTAGGTTTTCCTGTTCATTTATGGTTTCCTCATTTTCTGCTGATTTTTCTTTTCGATTTTCTGTGGGATCTGCTGCTGGTTCTTTTGGAATATCTCTGAGATTTATATCTTCTGTGGGTTCCTTTTGGGTTTTTGGTGAAATATCCTCTGATTTACATTTATCCTCTTGTGCAGGCTGTATTTTAAGTTCCTCTTCTGGCTTTTGGTGATCTTTTTGCAGTCCCTCTTCTTGCCTCTCAACAGTTTCCTCTGTTTCTTTGGCTTCACATTCATTCTCCTGAATTTTCTTAATATTTCCTAAAGGATCATCATCTCCAGCATCTGTTTCTTCTCCTATATCCTCTGCTTTCTTCTCTTGTTGTCCCTTCTTTGTCTGATTTTCCAGACATCCTTCACTCTTCTCAGATCGTTTATCCACCTCCTCGTCCAGCAAGAGTTGCTTCTCCCTGGGCTGCTCCATTGGGTATTGCGCCACTGCCTAGAGTCTGATTCGCTTTTATATAGAAAACTGATCCAAACCGCTGCGACCACAAAGTCTAGCGATGCTGCGGTACTCAAATTCCCTTTCATCCTTCCATCTCACTCTGATTGCAGCAATTTCAGCGGGTTACGAATGGTTCCGACTTGAAAGGGGCATCTAATATAAAATAATTTATAATATATT
Organism: Drosophila truncata; assembly: GCA_008042515.1. Classification (NCBI taxonomy): domain Eukaryota; kingdom Metazoa; phylum Arthropoda; class Insecta; order Diptera; family Drosophilidae; genus Drosophila; species Drosophila truncata. Next base: position 160,912 of record VNJQ01002603.1, on the reverse strand, counting down.
CATACATACATTTATGATTATATAACAGAAATGTTTTTTGAATAAATTTAATGAAATTTTGCCTAAGTTATGTTGGATTTTCATGTAAGGATATAGAAACTTGGGTGTCCTGGCGTCATTTGGGAACTTCAGTATGTCTCTCGTCTTTAAAACCCAAAGGTTTTAATAGATATCTATAATTTATTTATCCATTTACCTTTTTAAATTTTTAGATTTTATTTTATAGGAAATTTCTTAAATTATTAAATTATTTTATCAAAAAAATACAAAAAAAAAGAAGCTTCTCGCATTCTCCCCGACGGGGAATTGAACCCCGGTCTCCCGCGTGACAGGCGGGGATACTAACCACTATACTATCGAGGACTTGATGCCTCGCTGACTTATTTATATCCACAAATGTATGGCTTTATTTATAGCTCAGTCTCTGTAAGAATTTGTGCTATGAAACTAGGTCAACATAGCAAAAATAGAAGAATAAATAAATAAATAATAAAGTATAATTTATTTTATAATATGTAAATGTACAAATTGCTTACTATATAATTTTCTTGCTTTATATTTGTCTGTATGAAGATCTTTACCATATCTCTCCATAGCTTTGTGGAGTTATTTTTATCTTAATCGGTAGAAAAAGCCATATATTAATTATATATTTTAATTTCCCCTTGAAAACTATTACTATTCTCTTCCAGATCTTGTTTCTAAGCTTATAGATAATAATATGTACATACATATTTATATCTGAACAACTCTCCATTGCATGCAGATCATTGACTTTATTAGTTTAGTACTTAGTTTAGTTTTTTTCATATTTTAAGTGCTTTTTTTCCATCGATAAAAGTAAAGTGTTGGTCGAATGTGCAAGCAGTTTTGCCACCTTGTAAACAGGCGGATGGCGGAGACTCTTGTCTCAGCAAATGCATCTGGCAGATACATAGATACACATACTTTGGTGTGTGCAAAGACAAGACCTCCTTCACCGCCGCCTTATCAGCTCTGCGATTCTCTGACCGATATTGGAGGAGGGTGAGCGTGGATGTGAGCTGTGCTGTTTGCCTGCGTTTCGGTAAACAAGATAACATGGAATCTTCCAAATACTTATAAATACACTAAGCATTTTCTGATTGGAAATCGCTGGGCAGATAACGCCCCAGCCATATACCGAACCGAATCCAAATATCAGAGCTCTACTAGTCCAGTTCAAAGAGCGGGGCAAAGGAAACCAGCAAAACAAAAACAAGAAAAGCCGCAGCGGCAACAAAACACTGAAAGCAAAACAAACAGCGAAATAATGGAAGATCAAGGCGACCAAGAAATACACTTAATTTTTTTTGAATAAAAGAAATATATCTCATCTGAGGCTTAGTCTTTTTTGGTAAAACAAATTTTATGAGAAAACTGTAAAGTTTGGGTGATAATAACATCCATATTTATGTAATTTTTTGGTTGACTTTTGGTATGCCAACTTATTTAAAAAGCGTGAGTTCTCCTATTAATTTGCTTGTCTCTGGCATGCTTATATCCCGAGTTACCATAGGTGTTGCTTACAAGATTTATTTGTATAACCGTAGCATGCTTATATCCCGAGTTACCATAGGTTTAGCTTAAAAGACTTATATGATTTATTTGATTTTCTGTCAGATTTTTGGTATACACAACCTTCCCTATCAGCTGTGACTGATTCCAGTGATTTACATGCCTTTAGCACGCCAATCTCCCGAGTTACCATAGGTAATCTGGCTGATTAAATCACGATGCACTTCAGAGAATCATCATCAGTCGATCACATCGATGCCTCGCAGTTGCTCTCTGGGGGCCACACCCTCTTTTGCGTGTCGCATTGCGGGTCGCCAAGTGCCAACGCCGGCGAGAGAGTAGCAGCCGCAGCAGCAGCCGCAGCAGCAGCAGCGGCAGCAGCAGCAGGAGCTCCAACATCAGCCTGAGCGCCAGCAACAATGTCGCTGCTGCAGAAGAGAAGGGGGGGATAGGTGTGGGAGGGGAGTGTGGTGAGGAGTGGGAGGGGTGTAAGGAGGAGAGCAGGAGCATAGGAGCGTAGGAGCTGTGGAGAGGTGGGTGGGGGGGGGGGGGGGGGGGGGGGGGGGGGGGGGGGGGGGGGGTGCCATATGCAATGTACATATTAACAAGAAGCCGGTCTTTTTGTCTCTGTTTTTATACGTCTTTCCTTTTTTTTTTTGTTGTTTTTGTTGTATTTTTTTTTTTTGTATTCGTTCGCATCTTGTTGTGATCACTCTGCTCTGCCCTGGGCTCTGCTCTGGCCGACGCCGGGCTTGTTTTTGCGGCGCATTTAATGAACAACTGCCGCTGCTGCTGCGCGGTCAACGCTGACGTTTAAAATGCCGCTGCGGCAGCGCGGCGAGCTCAGTCTAGCCGCAAAAGTCCAGCCAGTCAGTCCAGTCCCCAGTCCCAGGAGGAGAGACAGAGAGAAAGAGAGTGCGGCTTCTTGACAACCGACAATTTCCGATTGATTTTTTGATTTTTCTTTTGGATTTTAAAAATTCGAATTTAAAACTAGTCACAAAATCGAGTCCAAACTGCTGCACTGAAAAATCTCTTCAAGATGTCGCAGCCGCTCAAGTTCTACTTTGATTTCCTCAATCAATCCAGCCGGGCGCTCTATATCCTGCTGGAGGCCTCCAAGATACCCTTCGAGGCCATACCCATCTCAATGCTCAAAGGTGAGTGAGAGTACGTGCTCAGTGGCACACACACAGCACACACAGCACACGCACAACGCACTCCATGACTCCAAAGGTCGTTGTGGTTGTCACACATTTTCTATGCATTTATGCTTCGGCCCTTTGTTTTCGTCAACGAGTTTCCAAAACAAAAAAAAAATATACATATATATATATAAATTTTCCGCTCGTTACAAATTCCATTGGGTCGCAGTCGAAAACGTTTCCAAAAACGGGGAAAGTGAACCAGGCAGAGGCGGTTGTTGCAACAAACAAATAAATAAAACAAACAAATATTGCAGCAATAATTTTGATAAGGAAATAATTTTGAAATTATATTAGTTATATTTTTTATAAGGTTACTTCCTCTGCTTAACCGAAAATGATTTGCTTAATCGCTTCCCTAATTTTTATAAACAAGTGTGAACCAATTTGAAACGAATAATCAGCCATCGGTGGCGAACGTGAGATTTTTTTGTTTTGGTTTTCGATTATTTTGGTTTTTAGTTTTTTTGTTGTTTTGTTATTCTTATTATTATTATTATTTTTTTTTTGGGAAACAAGTGCAAAAACATGTCTTGCAGGCAGGTTCAGGCATTTTTTTAAGCGGTGCACTTTGAACGTGTTTACCAGTTGATCTTACACCATTGGGGCGAGGCATCGACTTGGGCTTTTATCACCTGCCTGTAAACCTTAACCCTAAGCATACAGTTAAGGCCCTTGACAGAGAGCTGAAAATATGCCAGAAACTTAAACGATTGTAACTCAATTCTTGCTTATAAATATATTTGTGCCTTTTTAGCTTTATGTTATACAAGCTTATAGAATTCTCTTTAATTTAGAAAGAAAGGATCTAAAAGTATTGAAGCAAGAAAAAGATTAACAATTTTGTATTGCTTTTTTGGAGAAATATCGTTTTTGAATCGATAAATATTGGTATTAGGCTAGCTTACTTATTTTTAACCGGAACCATCTATTATAAAAGTTAGTTATAAAGAAACTTGAGTAAATAATCTTTACAAAGTAAATCTAGCAACAAATAAAAGTTTTTGATAATATGAACTGCAAAAACGATTTTAAATCGATAAACAAAGCCTTTTTTTCAGCATTAATAGCTCTAATTCGATGTCCTTATAACACTTATAATAGAGAAACTTCAATGTAGAATATTTAAAACAAAAGATTTTCAATTTTTAAATTATTATAAGAAAAATTCGATTTCGGAATATCAAATAATTTAAGTTTTTAAAACTTTTCTAAGAAAAAATCGATTTTAAATCGATTAACAAGGAAGTTTTCTCAACTTTAACAGCTCTATTTAACTCTTTTAGAAGAGGAACTTCAATAAAGAGTGTTTAAAAAAAAAATACCTTAAGTTTTTAAAACTTTTCCAAGAAAAATTCGATTTGAAATAAATTAAAAGGGAACTTTTGTAAGCTTTGCCCTAATCCAGCCGCTAAACCTAAACAAATCGTTGAAATTCAAACCATTTAAGTTGGACCGTACTGTACCAACCAATATTGATATTAAACAAATAAAAAAAAGCGAAGAAAGACTGCACTTTGATCGCTTTGTGTTTACACTCTCAGAAATCAGAAGTCTACAAATGGATCTTTGCCTGGCTTTTATCATCTGCTCGCCAAACTAGGACACTTATCAAACTTAGATTCAGATTGCCGGCTGATTTGTTTGCTACTTCACTAACCCATTGTTGATGTTTTTTTTGGTATATTATTATAATTTTGTTTTTATTTGCCAAGCTGCGCGTGCGCTTAGCACTTTTTCATCGTGCATATAAGAAAGGGGAGCGGGGTCTCACACCTACCTCGTCGTCGTTGGTGTCTTCTTCTTTTTTTCCACTTGGTCAAGGTTGGCGGAAACGTTGAACGTTGGCCTGGTGGAGATCTGGCTGATCATAAAATGCAGAATTGATGGCAACCGAAGAGGGATGCAATAATCAGCAGACTTCAGACAGAGACCAGACCCATTACGGCCTGCATATATAAAGAAAAAAACGCGATATCTGTCCGTTGACGGGTTTGCATTTCTCGGCTGACGTCAGGCCATGCAATCCAGTTGGTAAATTAATATCCGCATCTGATATATGCTAATCCCAAGGAGAGTTTTCTCCACTCTATTCCACGACAAAGAACCATATATCAATTAATTAACCAAGTGCTATTATTTGTAAAGTCAAGAGAGATATGCAGCCAGTTCTCCATTCCAAAGTTTTTATTTGTTTTTCTGTGCAGAGCTAAAAAGCCACTTTGGACTTTGCCCCCTGAGAGTGCAGCGATCGGAGCTTAGAAATCAGAGACCACAGAGTCGCTGCATTCGAATGGAGGAATGAAGGAGGAGAGACGGCACACACCACACACAACAACCTTGTGGAGGTTAAAGACTCCAACTGCGGGGGCAAAACATTTACAACTAGAGTTTTTCAGTTAGAGTTTTCTCAGTCTCAGTCTCAGTCTCCATTTGAGTCGCTTTCATGCCGTTTGAGCGTGACATGACGCAAGGAATCTAATCTGGCCAAGAGTTTATGAGCCAACTGCAATTGGGATCAAGTGGAGGGAAGCCAGCGATTTGATTATTGTGTTAGCAGTAATAAAAATTGATATTTCCTAACCCAATTTGGTATGACCTCTTCAAAATTATCTATGAGTGGCTTCAGCAATTTTCAAAGCTTTCCATGGCTTGTAAGCCAAGTTACTAGAGGTCATTTATGGTATATTAATGACAAGATAAGCAGACACAGGTTTAAATTAACAACAAGTCATGGTGTTTTGATATTATAGGAGGTAGAATAGAAAACCCTTTAAAATAGTTACTAAAAAGCACTTAAATCTTAAACAATTTAATTAACCTGCATGATGTTCTCCCACAAGCTTTAATCTAATAATCACCTTGTGCTTCCGGCGGTGATCTTCTGATCTCCATCAGTCCCCGTAGTCAATCACGTATCTCTCACGTTGCCTGGACATCTAATCAAAACCATTCCGTCGTGATAGCAGCAGTTTTTCCAAATGACAGCAATTAAAAATGAAATTAAAAAATTGAAAAATTGCCTTTGCTGTTGCCTTTGCCGTTGCTATTTAAATCTAATCAGCTGATATGTCCGGGAATCACAGTTGCTGACTAATCAATTAGGTTTCCATGGGATTTGGCAGTTAATTTCTGTGTTCTATTTACACCCAGCAGCAGCAGCAGCAGCAGCAGCAGCCCACGAAGTCATCATGTAATCAATTTGCTTGTGCACTCATCAGAAAGGGGTTATACTATTTATACAGATTGAAAGAGGCCTCACAAGTGCTGCACGTTCTCCCCCAGTCACAGCCATGACCTTGATCGCCGTCAATTGACATTGACAGTGACACGCCCCCCTTTTTGAGGGCAATAATTCTTCCATTCCCCTTATCGTTATCTTTTTATTTTGGTTCCCGAAATTCAGGTCGTGATTCACAAGCACTTGTGTTGCCGAGCAAAGCAATATCTTAGGTGGGATCAGGCGATCTAACCAGGCATCGGATGATTGCAGTCAAAGAAACGAAACCTGTTCTTATTTAATGTTTATTTTAAGAATTTTTATTAAAATCGGAACTCAGTCAAGTTTTGGGGAATAAAAAAATAAACAACTACTTTAAAAACATTTTTTTATTATTATTTATTCAGACATTTAATTAATAATCTGCCTTTTCCAGGTGAGCACTTGACTGGCGAGTTCCGGGACAATGTAAACCGTTTCCGCAAGCTGCCGGCCATCACAGATCATGGCTATCAGCTGTCGGAAAATGTGGCCATTTTCCGGCATTTGGCACGCGAGAAGCTAGTCCCCGAGCACTGGTATCCCCGTCGTCATCTGGGACGCAGCCGTATCGATGAATATCTGGCCTGGCAGCAGACCAATATGGGTGTGGCCACCACGGAGTACTTCCAGCAGAAATGGCTGGTTCCCTACCTGCAGAAGACGCGTCCCACGGATAATGCTGTAAGGATCCTACACTTTCGTAACCCCTCAATCCTTAAGCTTATAATCTTGGTCTTAATTTCAGGTGAATCTCGCCAGCAAACAGCTGGAGCATACACTCAACGATTTCGAGCAGCTTTTCCTCAACTCCCGCAAGTTTATGCTGGGTGACAATATCTCCTTTGCGGATCTCAGTGCCATTTGTGAAATAGATCAGCCCAGTGAGTGCTTAATCTAGATTCTAGAAGAATATTCTTAATCTAATTGATTTTTATCTAAACATTCTCCTTGTTTTCCAGAATCCATTGGCTACAACACTTTCCAGAATCGCAATAAGCTGGCCCGCTGGTACGAGACGGTGCGCGAGGAGCTGGGACCCCACTACAAGGAGGTTCTGGATGAGTTCGAGACGAAGCTCAAGGGCAGCGGCAGTGGGCAGCAGGGCGTGGCCCAGGCGGTCAAGCAATAGCCAAGGGATAGCTATACCCTTGGCCCGTCCACAAATCTTGTTTAGTTATCAACCGAGACGAAGATCGATTACCAGTCTGTTTTTTTTTTTTGTTTGTCCTCTTATAACTCTAATATATTATTATACATATATCTAATGTAAACTCTTTGTAATTATATTTGTTTTTAGTTTTTACCTTCTGCTAACCCTTCCCTTCTATCTATCTTATTTCTTTCGTGTCCTTGTAGCTTTCAACCATTATTATTTATCCAATTACTTGTGAAATTGTTCTTTTTTTCTATTTTATATAGTATATAGTACTTATACATTTAGTACTTAGTTGTTAATTATATGTATCTCTTAATTAAAAGTATATAAAGTAATGATTGTTAAAGAAACCCAACTAGTTTTTGTATGAATATTAATAATGCGTCGATATTTCATCCAAATACCGATATTAAAGTCGATATTTTAACGATACTTAGTATGAATGTGCTAGAAATCGATATTATTTATGTGATATTGCATCAATATAATTGGAATTAGAGAAATATCATTGATATTGTTGGTTGAAACAGTCAAAAGAGGTAATCATATTTTCGAGAGGGATATTTCTATAAATATCAAATTTTTCCTTTCGATCGAACGATATTTTAACGATAGACAGTTATTATTTTTGTGATATTGCATCAAAATAATCGGAATTAGAGAAATATCATTGATATTGTTGGTTAAAACAGTCAAAAGAGGTTATCATATTTTCTAGAGGAATATTTCTATCAATATCAAATTTTTTCTATCGATCAAACGATATTTTAACGATACTTAGTGTGAATGTGCTAGAAATCGATATTATTTATGTGATATTGCATCAATTTAATTGGAATTAGAGAAATATCGTTGATGAAACAGTCAAAAGATGTAATCATATTTTCGAGAGGAATATTTCTATCAATATTCGATTTTTCCTTTCGATCCCTAGCACCATTTTCATTTAAAAATTCCTTCATCTTTACAATTTACATTTATGCTTTATTCATATTGTTTAACATTTTGTTTTGTGGGTTACATGATGCATGTGTGGTTGTGGGTGTGTGAGGTGTACAAAATAGGATCCTCGCGCCCTGTTTTATCACAATTAAAATTTTTGTATACACAGATAGAGATAGAGAGAGATAGAAATACAAGTAGAGAAATAGAAAGAAATCCTTCACTTCATCGTTGAATCCGGAAAAGCATCGCGTGGCGGCTTGAAGCTCAACATCATAATGTGACGAGCATAGGACTTGGTGGCCCGAAACAAAGAATCGGTGCCATGTAGGCGATCCAGGACGCCCAACACCCCAAAACAGTTGTTGAATCTGTCAATAAATGAGATTAAATACAAGCTTTTAACAATATCATCTAAAAAAAAACTTACTTAAGATGATGAAAGTCATGCGCCTCGGGACTGGGAAAGAACGGCAAATGGTAGCCGGAATGGGCATTGAGGGTAGAGAGTATGGCAAGAGCAAACCACAGCCAGGCGGTGGCCACATGGCTGCCCATCAGAAAGACACCCAGGAATGGCGGCAACAGATTGCTAAAGATGTGCTCAATGGGATGGCAATAGATGGCCGTCACCGATATGGGGGCCGTCCACTCATGATGCTGCTTGTGGATATATTTGTAAATATGCTTGTGATGGAGCAGGCGATGTGAGTAGTAAAAGCCCAGCTCCTCCATTAGGATGCACACGGTTAGCTCGAAGCAGACCCAATGGAACGTAGGCAGATCCCGGATATCGCTGAGTCCTCGGATCTCCATCAGCCGGTAGCTGGCATAGGCCAAAGGTATGCCCACAAAGATCTGGTTACAAACCACGCACCAGATAACCTATCAAAGAACAGAGAGGGTTTTGGGGGTTAATTGAGTCTACAATTCATCAATAAAATCAATCAAAATCAAACCTTTAGGAGACGACGCACTTCCACCGGCTCATTGGTGCCCGGCTGGATTTTATATTTGCGCAGACAGGCGGGTCGATTGGTTAGGTCCATGAATGTGTACAGTGTGCCCACGGTCCAGTAGACGATCATGGTGAAAATTGTGGTGCCAAAGACCCAAAGAACCATGGGCTCATCGCCTAAAAGAAATGGGAATTAGTATGAGTTATTTAGGGACTCTATCCTGGTTTATGGTTAAATTTCTAGCCTGAAAAGGCCTGTTCAACAGCTAAGAACACCTTAGTTATGATTAAGAAGAAAGATAGGACTTCCTTTCTTTAAAAAAAACTTAAAAAGAAAGCCAACAGTCTCAAGAGACTTAGAAAAGAGTGCAATAAAGTATTCCCTTTTATTTCCGGTCTCTTCGGGACCTTTAACTAAAGCAAACCAATCTAGAGAGCTTTCTTAAAATTTAAATACTTTTTTTAAAACCAAAACAAATTAAGAATAACATTAATTCTTTATATTTTGTGCTTAATATCTAATAAATAAGCTTTATGTTAGGCAACAACCTGAAGTTTTAATGAAGCCATAAAAGTGCAACCGGTAATTGTTGAAATAATACAAAAAATAAACCATTAATTTATAACCTGAGTATTACTGTTTGCCAACTTTAAGTTTATGGCGAAACCTTTGATTTGTTTAATGTAAAAATATTTGCAAAGTATAAATAGAAGTCTAAATAAAAAGCTCATTGTACGAAATTCTGGAGAGTGAGAGCTCAGAAAGAAGGGGAATGCAAATGTTTTGGCTTAATTTAAGTGAACTTAAATGAAGAGTTCATATATTTGGTTTGAAAACTTGGGTTAGTGAATCACTTTCGTAATTGGCAGGCGGGCAGTACTTTTGCCCTGTGATTGTATCCGCATCTTTGACTGTGACTGTGGATGTAAATCTGTATCTGTATCTGTATCTTTTCGCTGTGTATCTGCAGCTTTGTGTGTGCCGTGAATTAGTAAACAAAACAGTTGCTGTTGTTGACATTTTGTTGTTGATTCTGTGTGAGAATTGCAATTTGCACTATACCAGCCACATAATCAGCAAAGAGAGGAGCAAAGTTTAGAGCCTGCCTTTTGCCCTTGTCCCATCTTTCTTCTTTCTTCTATCTTTGTTTTGTTTCTTTTCTTTTTTTTTGCAATTCTTCTGTTCTTTTTTGGCGAGGTTTATGTACTTACCGAACGAGTCGATGAACTTGTCCCATTGCGACTGCCAAAAATCTCCGGAGGCGCCCCAAAAGCTCTGCAAATGCCTGGCGTACAAATAGGAAACCTCAGTGAATTTCTCCTCCATTTTTGGCACTTTCTATGCGTTTCGTTCTAATTCTTCCCCACCCGCAAATTCTTCAATTCTACACGCTCTCTTCCGCGGGGTTTATGTCTCTTCTGCTGGGCGTCGCAAAAGCAACTAGCCAATTTTTTGATCACCGAATCGAGCAGAAAAATAAAAACCCAGCTCACAAAATAAACAACAAAAAAAAACAGAGCTCAAAACCGAGCTTTACGCTCAAAAAATCACAGAAGAGAGTGGGAGAGAGTGAGAGCGGGAGAGCAAAAGAAAGAGTGGGGAAGAAAGAAAGTCTGTCTTCGGAAACCGAAGCTTAAGATACCCTTGCAGATTTTATAAAAAAAACCTTTACATTTCAATACCTTAAACATTTCTTAACAAAATCTCTTTAAATTAAAATAATGCTTATAATATTTTTAAACAAAAACCTAATTAACTTTGTAATGTATCCATATTATAATAATTAATAATTATATGAAAATTTAGGATCTATAAAAAGAAACGTACTTTGAAATCTAAGCTGATAAGAATAGCTTAAGGATTATGTGAGAAATGACACAGAATTGGTTATAGATTTCAGATCTATTGAATAGGTGGAGAAAAACAATCTTAAAATCCTGGTAACTGATAATCCTATCTAATATATGTCTTTTAGAAAATTTAACTTAACTCCAATAATAAAATGAAATAGATTTCCAACTAAAGAGCGCTATTATGTTATTATATGCTAGGGAATATATAAAACAGAGAGAGCTAGATCTATAAAGAGTACTAAAGGAACTTTTCTAGCCGAGATTACCAGGTGAGCACGTTCCGGAACAGAATAAAAGCAGCCAGGGCGCAGGTAATGATAAAGATGACGCTGTGCAGTGACGATAGCCAGACATCAGCAGTGCGGGTATCATCCCAGTGCTGGAGCGGTGAGCAGGAGGCTTGGGGCGATGCCGAATCCTTGCCAGGATGCTAAACAAAACGTATATCACGAGGAAATTACCAAGCTGCACAGGATTATTCCTCGGGCTCACTTACCTCGTTAAGGTTAAGGTAAACCGGTGGCAGTCCCACCTTCTCCTTCAGGATGCCACCGCCCGACATAGTGCTGCTATTTCCAGCCGGCTGCTGCATGTTCACCGAAACAGGTGATGCCGCAGCAGAGGGAGAGGAGGATGAGGATGAGGAGGATCCGGCCGAGCCGGTATTATTTGGCGGTCTTCCATGTGCTGGATTTGACATCTTTACGGATTATTGTGCTTTATTTTTACAGTCGTTGTCCGATATTTTTTGAGAGTTTTCCCAAATTGTTACTTATTTAGTTACTATCCGAGTTTTCCTTTTTGTTGTGGCCTTTTATTCGGCTTTTCGTGTCCTTGACATTTAACGGCCCTTCGATTTTTCTATTTCCAATCAGCTGTCATCCCCGAACGGAGTACTGCGTTGTAGTGTGCGATGCGGCGATTGTTATTGTTGATATTGATCGCATTGGAAAACTTTATAGCTTTGCTGTTAACTCTGGACATTAAAAATTTAAGTTTTTGAAATATTTCTTTTGAATTTTAAAGGTTCTCCGCTTTCCACGAAAGTTTACACACACACACACGCACAATACAGCCGATATTAGTGAAACGTTGGAATGAAACTATCGATATGATTATATTCGATTTGTATATACCTACATACATACACAACACATATATACAAGTAAAAATAACGTTCGCCGTTTGTTTATTTTTTTATTTTTTGTCCGATTTGCAGAATTGCAGAATTCGCAGAATTGCAGAGAATTTCTTTTGAATTTTTGGTTAGATCTGCAAGCTTGTCACATTTTTTCCAACTTAATTGGTTAAAAAAAAAACTTAATAAGAAATTCATGCAATAAACATAAATATTGAATTTGTCCACAAACATGATTTATACAAATTATTGTATTATTAAACCTATTATTGCTGTTATTATTATTGCTAAATATTAATTTTATGCAAACAAAAAAGAATTTAAGAATATTTTCAAAAATTCCAATAAGAATTTATAGATCAAGGCTGGAACCGACTTTTTATTTTATAAAAATAATCAATATAATGCCAATACATTTATAAGGATCAATGGTTTTATTTAATTACTTGTAAAATTAAATGAATATTTTTTAATTAAATTAAATTGTAAAAGTAAAATTGTGAAAATACCACCCACCCCCACAAACGACCGATAATTCGACCTATCGGCAATCGGCGGGGGCTGCCACCACTATACCATCTCTACATGCAAGTGTATAAACAACACACAGACCGAAAAATAGAAGAGGAATCACAGAATCACAGGATCTGTCCGGTGCCTCTTGCCCTGTGTAAGTGCTGGAAAAAGTGACAACTGACGTTTCCAGTGAAGTTGGCGCCCCAAAAGCTAGCTGTAAATTATTCCCTACGTTTGCCGCGCACTGTGAAGATCGTTTTCTATGAAGAAGAAAAAGAAAAAAGAGAATTAAAAGAAAAAGAAAAAAAAAATCGATCAGCGCGCCATTCCCGGTGCATAATCACACAACTAACGATCGGTTTGGTTTAATTTCTTTGAATTTCTATGCTGATAATACAGTTTGTTCACAGTTTTAACTCCCCCTTTTTCTTTTTTTTTCCCGCCCAGGAAACGCAGTGATGGAGGAGTCATCCGCCCATGCAATGGGTTACTCCGGCCGGCCAGCCGTTGCGTCACGTGGCCGCGGTCGCGGTCGCCCACCCAAGTGGGCCACAGTCTTGTCCCCATTGCAAGCGCTCAAAGCGAAAAACCAGGCTGCTGCTGCTGCTGCTGCTGCTGCGTTGGCCATCACGCCACTGGAGGCGGAGGCGGCGGATGGCGGCAGTCCAAACGAGTGCCGGCGTAGCTCTCGCAAGAAGATCATCAAGTTTGATGTTAGGGATTTGCTCAGCAAGAACCGGAAGGCGCACAAAATCCAAATTGAGGCTCGCATCGACTCGAATCCAAATATCCAAAATCCCAGCATCATCGTCAGCAATCCCGCCATCCCGCCCTCACCTGGCGGCACGACTCCATCTCCAGTCAGTGGCAATCGCTTGTTCTCCATGTTCGAGAGCAGCCACCAGTCTTTGCCGCCGCCACCACCGCCACCGCATGCCTTGGAGATCTTTGCCAAGCCAAGACCCACCCAAAGCCTGATTGTGGCCCAGGTTACAAGCGAACCCAGCGTTAATCCCGTCCAGACGGTGGCTGCCCTTCCAGTGGTGGCTGTCCGGAAGCGTGGTCGCCCGCGGAAAAGTGCTTTGCCTGAAATGGCAACCGCTGCGGCTGCGGCTGCTGCTGCTGCTCCTCCTGCTGCTGCTGCTGCTGCTGCTGCTACGGCTACAGCTCCCATCTGCTCGGATTCGGACACCAATTCGAATTCCACAAGCACAAGCATCTCCAGTGGCGGCGAGGCCACTGCCGGAGCCTTTGCCAGCTTCACCAAGCGAAAATCCAAGCTGCGGGTCTCAGTGAAGCGTTTAAACCTTTCACGGCGTCTGGAGTCATCGGATTCGGGTGACACACCTTTAAATATCACCGTGGTGGGCTCGTGCACCTCTCCGCCATCATCTTCCTCGTCGGTGGGTGATCCTTTGGTGCTGCAGGATGAGAATGCTTTGGATGAACAGCCCGAAAAGCCACCACTTAAGGAGCTAACCACCATTCATGTGCCCGGTGATAACTCTGATTCCGATTCGCAGATTATATTCATTGAGATTGAGCAGGAGCCAGAGCAGGAGCAGGATTTACAGGAGCAGGAACAAGATCAGCAGCTAATGTTAATGCCTGCAGCCAGCGAAGTGGAAGAAATCGAAATTGATCCTGCACAAGATGATGAGTTAATGGTGGAGGTTCTGAGTGAGCCGCCCAGCCTTTGGTCAGCCGATGACGAAGACGAAAACGACGAGGAGGAAGTAGAAGCGGAAGCGGAAGTCAGGCAACCGCTGCCGGAAGGTGAACCAGAATCAAATGATGCAACATCTCAGGCACCGCGGCGCAGTCGAAGATCTTTGCCTCTGCGCGGAGACAGTCGTCAGGGAAAAACCCTTGAGGAAACCTTTGCCGAGATAGCCGCCGAGAGCAGCAAGCAAATACTGGAGTCAGAGGAGTCACAGGAAGGCCAGGAAGAGGAGAAGGAGTCACAGGAAGGCCAGGAAGAAAAGTCAGAGGAGTCACAGGAAGGCCAGAAGGAGAGGTCAGAGGAGTCACAGGAAGGCCAGGAGGAGGAAAAGTCGCAGGAAGGCAAGGAGGAGGAGATAGAGAAGTCACAGGAAGGCCAGGAAGAGGAGGAGTCACAGGAAGGCCAGGAGGAGAAGTTAGAGAAGTCACAGGAAGGCCAGGAAGAGGAGAAGGAGTCACAGGAAGGCCAAGAAGAGAAGTCAGAGGAGTCCCAGGGCCACGAGGAAGAGGAGGAGCAGCATGTGCTCATAGATCTCATTGAGGATGATAGCCAGAGTGAGCAGGAGGTGGAGGTAGAGGCAGTTCGGGATAAAGAAGATGATTTTAAGAAGCAAGAACATCTCCAGGAGGTGGCAGAGTTGGAAAAGTTGCCAGCGAGCGTTGATCAAGCAGCGAAGGAGATTGAAAAGCTGCAAGATACGAATTTGGAAGCCACTACAATTGATCTGCAAGCCAAAGAAGATGCCACGCCGCCCCTGGATCAGCCTGAAATGGAAATAATTGAAGAATCAACAACAGAAACTACGCCCACAGAGGTGGAGCCCGCACCAGCTGAAGCTGAAGCTCCTAAAGTTGAGGATTTACTCAAATCAGAGGAATCTATAGTTAAACAGCAAACAGCAGTCGTTGAGAATAAACAACAAACTGAGCCTGAAGTGGAGCCGACGGCTCAGATGTCAAATGATGAATCTGACACCCCAGCAGCTCCCACTGAGCAGTCCAGTAAAGGTGATCGGACTGAACGTTTCATTTCATACAGCAAGCAGCTGGACTCCATTTCAGTGTCAGCGCCAGCGCCAACAGCAGCTGCTGTTCCCGAGGAAACCAAAATAGCCAGCAGGCAGGAAGAGGAGCAGGTGGAGGAGGAGGAGTCACCTGCCTCAGAGGTAAATATAAAAAAAACCAAGAAGGAAAACCTGACCAAGAAGGGAGCTGGAGCAGCAACACCGCCTCCGCCACCGACCGAGCGAAGAGAACCAAAGAAGAGGGAAAAGCTCTCAGAGCTCAACAAAAAGGCTAGAATTATGGAAACAGAAACGGAAGCCAAGTCGTCAAGTAAAGCCATAAAACCCAAAAGGGAAGCTGAGCGCGAGAAAACTTCGAAGGAACACCGGCAATCTCCCTTGGATCCCGGCAAATCCGAGTCTCCTAAGAACGAAACAGGCACAAAGAAGTCAACCAACGACAATTCCACTCCAAATAAATCCAAAGACAAATTCTTTGTGGAATGCGATGCCATGTTTAAGGCCATGGATAAGGCCAATGCACAGATGCGACTTGAGGAGAAGACCAAGAAGAAGATTAAGAAAGTGCCTTCGCAGAAGGTGGAATCCCCAATACCAGCAGTGACCTCCTCATCCAGCTCCTCCGCCGCCGCCTTGTCACAACCAAAGAAATCGCTGTCACGCAAAACGCCGCAAGTCAGTTGCCGTAGGAATACCGTTTACGAGGATTCACCAAAGATGGAAAGAAGCAGCTCTCCCGGTTCCGATTCCATGCGAGTCTCCACGCCCACGCCCGTTGACAAGATCAAGCGAACCAAAAGCCGATCCAAGTTGAATTCTCGACGCAGCACAATTTCCGAAGAAGCTCGTGTTCGAGAAAAGGCTACAATTTCACCAGCTTCTGTCTCATCCACGGATTCTTCGTCGAAAAGGAATCCCTCAAAGAGAAGAGACTCCACGGATGTTCCCTCGAAATTGGAATTACGTCGAAATACCATCTGCGAAGAGCGTCAGGCTGAGGCCAGTCCAGCGGTGCCCCTGGCCAAGCGTCGCTATTCGTTGCATCCCAAGGCTTCGGCAGATCTCTTGCCGGACATCAATAAATCGGCTGGCAAAAAGCGTGCCAAGAAGGGTGCCAAACTACGCCAGGATTCACTGGATTCAAGCTCCAGTGCCTCACAGGGACAAACACAGCTTAAGAGGAAAAATCTCAAGACTCTTCAAGCGGAGGATAATCTAGAAGAATCCTCCGAGTCCAATTCGTCGGGCAGCAAGCCAACGCAGCGTAGCAGTGGACCAGCTTCACCGGAACTAGAAGCTCCCGATGCCCTCAAGGATATAGCCAAGTTCATTGAAGATGGCGTTAATCTTCTAAAGCGCGACTACAAGCTGGCTGACGAGGAAGAGTCTCAGCCAGAGAAGGAGGGACAACAAGAGCAGAACGAAGAGGAGGACTTCTCGCAAAGGGTGGCCAACATGGAGACACCGGAAACAACGCTATCGCCCTCGCCCTCTGAAGAGACTTCCGCCTCTGCCTCAACCTCCTCCTCCTCGAACAACAACGTTAGCGGTGTCCGTCGCTCGCATCGCATCAAGCAAAAGCCTCAGGGACCCAAGGCTAGCCAGGGTCGAGGTGTAACCAGCATGGCTTTGGCCCCCATCAGCATGGATGAGCAACTGGCCGAATTGGCCAACATTGAGGCTATAAATGAGCAATTTTTGCGCAGCGAGGGACTCAACACCTTCCAGGCTTTGCGAGAGAATTACTATCGTTGCGCCAGGCAGGTGAGCCAAGAGAATGCAGAGATGCAATGCGATTGCTTCCTCACCGGCGATGAGGAGGCACAGGGACACCTGTGCTGCGGCGCTGGCTGCATCAACCGAATGCTAATGATCGAATGCGGTCCCCTGTGCACCAATGGTGATCGTTGCACAAATAAACGCTTTCAACAGCACAAATGCTGGCCCTGTCGTGTCTTTCGCACCGAGAAGAAGGGTTGCGGCATCACCGCCGAGCTGCAAATACCTCCCGGTGAATTTATAATGGAATATGTGGGCGAAGTCATCGATAGCGAGGAGTTTGAGCGAAGGCAACATTTGTATTCAAAGGATCGCAAGCGACACTATTATTTTATGGCTTTGCGTGGCGAAGCCATTATAGATGCCACCTCGAAGGGCAACATTTCGAGGTTTATCAATCACAGTTGCGATCCCAATGCCGAGACACAAAAGTGGACTGTTAACGGGGAGCTGCGCATTGGTTTCTTCAGCGTGAAACCCATCCAACCCGGCGAGGAGATAACCTTTGATTATCAGTATCAGCGTTATGGCAAGGATGCCCAGCGTTGCTATTGCGAGGCCACCAATTGTCGCGGCTGGATTGGCGGTGAGCCGGACTCCGATGAGGGCGAGCAGCTGGATGCGGACAGCGATAGCGAGGCCGAGCTCGAGGAGGAACTGTTGGAACTGGAGGCAGCCGAGGCAGCCGATCAGGAGGCTGGCGAGTCGCGCAAGATAACCAAAGCCAAGGTTCCAACGAAAAGCAAGGTTAAAGTTCCTGTACGAAAACGTAAGGAGCAAATCAAGCCCAAGGATCGAGAGTACAAGGCCGGACGCTGGCTCAAGCCCAGTGCCACTGTGCCCAGTGCCGAGAAGCTGGCTGCACGGAAGCCAAAGGTCAGCAAATTCCATGCCATGCTCGAGGATCCTGATGTTCTCGAAGAGCTCTCGCTGCTTAGTCGCAGCGGTTTGAAGAATCAGTTGGATACGCTTCGCTTCTCGCGTTGCATGGTGCGAGCCAAGCTACTGCAGACACGTCTCCAGCTTCTGGTGGTCCTCACCCGCGGCGAGTTGCCCTGTCGTCGCCTGTTCCTCGACTACCATGGCCTGCGACTGTTGCATGCCTGGATCAGTGAGAATGGCAACGATCAGCAGTTGCGGGAGACTCTACTCGATGCCCTCGAATCACTGCCCATACCCAATCGCACCATGCTCAATGATAGTCGCGTTTACCAGAGTGTTCAGCTGTGGAGCAGTAGCCTAGAGCAAACGCCTTCAGGGGGAACAGAATTGGATAAAGCTCAGTCTGCCCTGCACAAGCGAACGGTGGCCCTACTTCAGAAATGGCAGGCTCTGCCCGAGATCTTCCGCATTCCCAAGCGAGAGCGCATCGAGCAGATGAAGGAGCATGAACGGGAGGCGGATCGACAGCAAAAGCTGCATGCCCTGCATGCCAGCACCGCTCTGGAGGATCAGCGAGAGCAGCGGGAGAGTACCAGCGATCGTTATAGGCAGGATCGCTTCCGTCGGGACACGACCAGCAATCGAAGCAGCAAACCCATACGCATGAGTGGCAATAATACCATTTGCACGATCACCACGCAGTCGAAGGGCAGCTATAATGGATCCATGGATAGTGCCGGAGCTGGAACTGGAGCCGGTGGCAATGGTGGTGGTGGTGGTGGCATGGTTAGAAACGATAATCGTCGACGGTCTGATATAGGCGGAACCTCCACGGAGCCAAGACGTACGCTGTCGAAGGAGTTAAGACGTAGCCTGTTCGAGCGGAAGGTAAGGGGGGACCCCTTAAACCAAAGACATTTCAATATATAAGATGAGTAACGCCTTAGGATTTTTTTCACACGATTTTGTCGTGAATTAAATTTTAAATTGGCTTTAAACACTCAAATTTTGTTCAAAAGTCTTTGTGATGGCTGTAGCCTCTTTTTGGTAACGAATGAAGAGACGTTCCTCATCTTTGTATTGAAATTTATTTGCTTTTTTCGAATTTTATTTTATTTCTTATTTTGTATGGTCGTTCCTCATCTTATTATTGAAATGTCTTTGCTTAAACACACTGACCTTTGTCTCCCTTTTGTATGATCGTTACTCATCTTATTATTGAAATGTCTTTGCTTAAACAAACTGATTTTTTGTGTTATTTTAAGGTGGCCCTCGATGAGGCGGAGAAGCGAGTTTGCAGCGAGGATTGGCGAGAGCACGAGCTGCGCTGCGAGTTCTTTGGTGCCGATCTTAAGACGGATACCAAGCAGCTGCCCTTCTACCAAAACACCGAAACTGGCGAGTGGTTTAATAGCGAGGATGTCCTTGTGCCTACGCCTCAGCGTACAGAGCAGCAAACGCAAGCGATGGTCTCACCCGAAGAGTCAGAGGATGGCACGACTCAGGCCGTGGAGTACAAGCTGCCCGCCGGTGTGGATCCTTTGCCATCGGCCTGGAATTGGCGTGTAACGCCCGAAGGCGATATCTATTACTATCATCTACGTGAACGCATCTCGCAATGGGAGCCACCAACCGCTGAGCAGCGCCTGCAGACCCTGCTGGAGGAGGATGCAACGCAACAGCCGCTGCATGAGCTACAGAATGATCCCGAGCTGCTGGCCAACGAGCTAATTCAAGTGGACACGGATTATGTGGGCTCACTGAGTGCCAAATCTCTGGCCCAATACATTGAGGCCAAGGTGAAGGAGCGTCGTGAATTACGACGCAATCGCTTGGTCTCTGTCCGTGTGATTAGTCCCAGGCGAGATGAGGATCGTTTGTACAATCAACTAGAGTCGCGCAAGTACAAGGAGAATAAGGAGAAAATACGGCGCCGCAAGGAGATCTATCGTCGGCGCAAACCAGATGGCACAATGGCAGTTCCAATGCCCTTAACAACAGATCAAGATGCAACCTCTAGCAACTCTCTGCCCATACAGGGTTATCTCTATTCGTCCGATGAGGACGCAACGGATATAACAGCTGCCGTGGCTGCTGGCAACGGAGAGCCACTACCACCAGCCGTCGTCGGTGGTGGTGGCCTTGTTGCAAAGGCCACAAAAGTCGATGAATTGGATGCCCTCAATATGGAGCCAAGCACCAGTCAAGCGGCCCTGGCAGCTTTGGTCAGTGGAACATCGTTGCTGGGCAGCAAGCGGAAGCTGCCGATGCCACCACATGTGCCGGAGATGAAGAAACAACGTTCGGATAATCGCCCCAAGAAGATCAAGGGGTATGTCTTGTAAATTCTCTGTTTTAATATCTTTTTTTATATGTAAAATCTCTTTAATAGGACTGTGCCTCCTGCAAAACTACGCGAAGCCCAGGAAAAGTTCCGCTTTGATGTCAGCGGCCTAGTGGCCGAGTTACTGCGTCCTTATCGCAAGGAAAGCTGCAAAGTGGGACGTATTTGTAGCGATGAGGATTACAAATTCCTGATAAAAAGGGTAAGTCTTGGGTAGATCAACATGATCACTGATCACTAATGGATTTTTATCGATAGTGCAAGATTTTCTTGCAAATAATTAGAGATAAAACGCACTATCGATAGAAAACCATCACTGATTAGTGATCATGTTGTTCTGGTGAACGCAACCATTATTTCCTACATTTCTTTATCTTTATTATCATCGTTTATCCCCTCTCCAGTTGAGCCAACACATCACTGCCAAGGAAATGCGTTACTGTGACGAGTCTGGACATGCACTGTCCTGCACGGAATCTGTAAGGCATAAATCGTATGACTTTATCCATCAATATATGCGCAAAAAAGGTCGCATCTATAAAAAACCAGCGGAACCAACTCCAATTTAAATTCTATTTTAATTCCCCAAGTTAAATACGAAGAAAGAAGAATGAAAACCCTACACAAGACCCAAAACTTAGGACATAAGCTTGGCATGACCTTCTACCCTTCAAGGCGGGGTAGCATTGAAATAATTTCAATTAGGAAACTTGCATTACCAGTTACTAGCTAAGCATTTAAGAGAAAAAAACTAATATCTTTAGGTTCCAAGCGTTGTACATACAAAATAGTTAATTGTTAAGCAGAAAACACCTTAATTTAAGTTGAATTTAACAATTAATTTGCTAATAAAAAACATATTGCTAAAAGTAAATGTTATATTATTGTTTGTATTGGAAAAATAATGCTTTATTATTCAGCGTTGAATAAGTTAAAAAGTACCAAAGCCAAGTACAACGATTTTGGGGTTTTTTTTTTTGAGGTTGAGTTGTGAAGCGAAGGCCGGTTTGGTGACACATTCTACTGCTGGCTTGCGGTTGCGGGGACAGTCTCGCCTGGGGCCGTGCGATTGGCCTCCTCTGGCTTCATGGCGGGGAACAGAAGAACCTCCTGGAAGAAAAACCGAAGCAATGATTGAAAATCTTTACCCAAATCATAAATATCAACAGAAAATGTACCTTAATATTATTGGAGTCGGTCAAGAACATGGCCAACCGATCAATGCCCATGCCAAAGCCACCCGTGGGCGGCAGTCCGTACTCCAGGGCCGTGCAAAAGTTCTCATCCACCAGCTGGGCCTCATCATCGCCGGCCGCCTTGTCGTTGGCCTGCTGCTCAAAGCGTTCGCGCTGCACCACCGGATCGTTCAGCTCGGTGTAGGCATTGCAGATCTCCTTCTTGGCCACAAAGAGCTCGAAACGTTCCGTTAAACCAGGCGAACTGCGATGATACTTGGCCAGCGGTGACATAATTTGCGGATGCTCGCAAATAAACGTGGGATTCACGCAAAACTCCTCAATGAACTCCCCCACAAGCTTGTCCAGCAGTCGGGCTGTGGTTCGCGGTGCTGGGCACTCCACTTGATGCTTGGCGCAAAGCTGCGACAGGAATTGATTCGTTTCCGTCGTATTAAAGGTATCCGCCGAGGGGAACTTAACCTGAAGCTTCTCCTCCAACGTTTTGATCATTGAGACGCGCTTGAAGGGTGGCGTAAAGTCCAGCTCCTGTTCGGGACCCTCTGGACCCTCGGGATGGTAGGTGATCTTGTAGGAGCCACGGATGGCCTTAACCATGCCCGAGACCAGCTGTTCGGTGATGTCCATGATGTCGGCATAGTCTGCATAGGCCATGTAGAATTCGCAAGTGGTGAACTCGGGATTGTGGGTGAGATCGATGCCCTCGTTACGGAATTGACGACCGATTTCATAGACACGATCCAAACCGCCCACCACAAGCATTTTGTGATACAACTCCGGTGCAATGCGCATGAAAAGATCCATTTTCAGTTCGTTGTGATGCGTTACAAAGGGTTTGGCTGTGGCACCGCCTGCAATCATGTTCATCATGGGCGTCTCAATCTCCAGGAAGCCCAAACGATCCAGGAACTGGCGCACATACGAAATGATCTGAAAAATTTCATTACATATTATTAGAGGCTTAGCAATTATCAGTTAATGGTTTTAGCCTTACCTTGGCGCGTATTTGGAAGTTCTCGCGAACTTTGTTGTTGAGAATAAGATCCAAATAACGCTGACGGTAGCGCGTTTCCTTGTCCTTCAGGCCAAAATGCAAATGCGGCAGCATATGCAGGCAAGGCGAAAGCAATTGAATCTCTGTGGGCATCACAGACAATTCACCCTTCTTGGTCTTCCCGGGATGACCCGTCACGCCTATAATATCACCGCGACGCAGCTTGGCCGTGTCCGTTTCGAACTCAGCCTCAGACTTGTACGACTTGGCGCTGGCCATCACCTGAACCTTTACACCCTCACCGCGCAGATCGTAAAAGATGAGCTTGGCTCCCGACTCGCGGATGGCATGAACACGCCCAGCCACGCTCAGTGTGACATCCTCCAGCGTCTCGCCATCCTTGAGGTTCGTCTCGTATTTGTTAATGAAATCTTCGAGGGATGTGCTCACATGGAACTTGTGTGGATACGGATGAGTGTTGGGTGAACGCTTCAGTTCCTGTACGGCGGCAGAGCGTAGCTTAAAGTACTCATTCGGTGAAATCTCCTCCTCCTCCGCGGCGGCGCTGCTCTTCTTCTTTTGTGCACCATCAGCTGGAGCTGCAGCTGCCCGTGTGGCCTCCTTTTCGGCCTTTTCCTTGGCCTTTTGCTCGGCCTTCAAGCGGCGCTTGAGCTCACTGGAAACAAAGAGGAAAATGTGTAGGTTAATAACAAGTTTTTTAAGAATCTGTTACGACAGCCTAGCAGCTAAAAGATGAGTTAACCCACAGTTTGGTCCGTTTGCTGGGTGCCAACTGAAGGCCGCTCACGTGGAGCAAGGCAACGCTTTGTCCGACGACACTGGCTGCCAAGGCTTTTGGTTGCCAGGCCTGCCGCAGAGTTCTCAGGGCAAGCATTTTCTTTTTTGTTCAATTATTATTTAAAACAAAATATTATTTCATCAGCTCTGCCCACAACTGGAAGGAACATTTATTGCCGCCCCACTGGCGCAGAGCTTCGCCCTAACCTCACACAACAACACTGCTGTGCTGTGTGCTGCGTTGGCCCCCGGGATTCTTTTGTCCGCCTTGGCACTTACTTCTTGGACAGTTCTCCACTTGCAGCGGCCATGCTGTTGGGATTTCGGTGCTCACTGGTTTGGTCGATTTTAAATCAGATGCCGCGGAAATGAATCTAAAATACGAAAGAGCGGGTGCGCCACACGAAAGTTCGATTGCAACGGTGCCGGGGCAACAAGTGTGACCAGATTGGCTAGGTACTAGCTAAAAATAGCTAGAATCGAGAGCTTTGAATGTATTTCATGTGATTTGGCTAGTTTTTCCAATATAAATATCATAAATATATATTTATGATTATTTAATACAGAATTTGGTGGTTTCAAAAAGCGTTTACGATTTTAATTAATTAATTCTTTATGTATTCCATTTTTAGACTTTTTCCTTGTATATATCTAACGACCATCGATAGTTCGTCAGCTGTCACTTATCGATAATGCACTCTTTGTTAATCGATAACGGAGCCGTTGTATTGCACGTGCGCTCGTTTTTTTTTAAAGAAATAAACAATATTGTTTAAGCTAAAATTTAAGCAAACATGGCGGAGTTCATAGCTGAGATGCAGGAGCGCCTGCTGCCGGAATACGAGCAGATGAAGAACTACAATGTATTCACGGCGGATCAGGTCAGGTGAGAGAGTGAATCCCACATGCCTTAAGCCGGTGCACTGAACATTAAACAATTCCTTGCAGAGATATTGTAAGCCGGCGGGAACGCCTATTCCTAAAGATCACCAAGAGCCACCTGAGCATCAGTGACTATCTAGAGTTCATATTGTACGAGAAGGACATGCACCAGACCATCACCGAGAAGGAGAAGAAGATGCACGTGAAGCTGACGGGTTTGAAGGCTTCGCTGGCCACTCGCATTATGCGCCTGTACCGTGAGGTCCTGGCAAAATTCCCTCACGACCGTCGGCTGTGGAACAATTGGATCAAATTCAGCAAAAAGGTCAATCCCGTTGAGGTGGCAGGCATCTACGAAAAAATGCTGCTGGTGGGTACAAAAAATATATAAAAAATGTGTAAATTATTAACTAAACATCGCTTTCAGTACCATGGCGATGCGCCGGACTATTGGGTGGACGCAGCCTGTTGGCTTTACGAGTTTAATCGCCTCAATTTTGATCGTGTGAAGGATATACTGCTGCGCGGGCTGCAAAGACATCCCGATTCCGAGGTTCTCAACAAATGCTTCTTTGACATAATGCTCAAGGAGGCCTCGCTGGCCAGCAACGAACGCAATCTGGCGGAGAACACACTGTCCGAGCAGGACATTAAGCTGGAGCGCGTAGAGGCGGTTTATCGCAACAGTATGGCGAATATCACACATCTTGATTACTTTGTGAAGCTCCTAGAGAGCTGCGAGGATCATGCAGAGCTAACGCACAAATTGCAGCGTCTAATAATCAATGACATGCAGGAGAAGTTCCCCCGGGAGCCAGGTCTTTGGGATTTGCTGGCTCAGCGTGAGCTGCGTGGCTATCATTTAGGAGACTTGACGGAGAACGAAGACAACGAGGAGTCGGCGGCGGCGGCAGGAGATGATGGTGAGGCAAATGTTGATGGTCAGCCGGTTAGCAAGAAATCTCGAAGCCAAGTCACTAATGCCCGCTCCCTCAAGAGACGCATACAATTGTGTGTCACCGTTTACAAGTCAGCGGTGGAGGAGGTGCAAACGAAGGAGATGTGGAGCATGTATCTCGATGCCATGTTAGCGCTTAATAGTGATGCCAAAACAGAGCGTGCCCTCAAGCAACAGAGCCTAGCAGATGCCCTCGAGGCGGGTCATTATTCCAAAATGATGGGCGTTAAGCACTATGCCGTCTTGCGGAAGATGCTGGGCGATGCGCCCGGCAGCAGGGAGACAGCGGTCACCATACTCACAGAGGCCTTGAATCGCGACGAGTCGTCGGTGGAAATGCATGAACTTCTGCTGGCCACGCACATTCAGAACGACAGTGAGCCACAGATTTACGAGCTCTTCCAAAAGATCCAAAAGAGTGTGCGAAGCGAGGCAGCATTGTCGCTGTGGCGCAGTGTCATTCTGTATTATCGAACGCGTCAGGATGCCTTGGGTGCCCGGCGGCTGGACGAGATCTATGCCCTTGCCTGCAAGTCACCGTGCGTGGAATTTGGTGAGCTGCGCTCTGATTATCTCGGTTATCTGTGGCAAGAGCGATCCGTGGAGACGGCACGCAAGGAATACTCCAAGCTGGCCATACAGCCGCCCATGTCTCTGGCCCTGCACCGCAAAATGATTCAGCTGGAGAGCAGTCTGGCCATTCGTGTAGGTTTTTTCTCAGTCTTTGTTGTTTGTTTTGCTTATTAAATTTTGGTTATTTGTTTACAGGATCAGGCAAGTCTCAAGTGCTGGCGCATGTGCTACGAGTTTATGGCCGCCTATTTTGGCAAGACGGAGCCACGTGTTTGGGTCGAGTATCTGGCCTTTGAGAGGGATCACGGCGAGACAAAGAACATTGCCCTGCTCACGCAGCGTGCCCTGACCTCACTCCAGCCTCAGTATGTGCCCGCCTTTGAGGCGGAGCGAGCTCTGGCCTATGTGGGTGCCTCCATAGCTGGCTCATAGGTTCTGGCTATTCCCTTACGTAGCTCCTAAGCCCGCCTCTCTCTCCTGCCTATGGTCTTGGGGGAGTTTAGCATAAGAATTCTTTTTCTTTCTAATTTTTTTAATACTTAGGATGTCTTTTGTATACAATTTCTTAGTAAATATATGTATATTGTTATGCAAAAACAATTCTATGTCATGCAATGGGAGTTTTCTATGTTTTTGTATAGATAAATCGATTTTAAATCGTTTAATATCGATTTTATCGATTTTAAATCTTTTAATATCGATTTGATCGACTTTAAATCGTTTAATATCGATTTTATCGGTCTTAAATCGCTTAATATCGATTTAATCGATTTTAAATCGTTTAATATTAATGCTTCTTCATCTTAACTTGAAGTTGGTTTGCTTTTATGTTTTTAGGAAGCATTTCCTACTCTCTGAAATATATATTTATTGCACTTTGGGCAGATGGTAAACATCAAAAATTAACTTTTGTCTGTTTGCTGTCTCTGCCGCGGCTGGCTTCGCTGCCTGCTGGTTCGCTGCTGCCTTCGACGTTGACGTCGACGACGACCACGTTCGATGCCGCCAGAGCTTTTCGCCTTTTCGCTTTCAGCCAGTTCCCCTGCGTACGCCGTGGCATCAGCACGCATCTAAATCGAGTTCCAATCCCAAATCCGATCTGATCTGATCTGATCCCATATATAATATATATCGAATTAAAGCCAGCTAAAGCGAAAGCGAAATCTCAAAAGTAAACTCAGCGCCATGGAGTTCAACAATCGTCTGCTGCTTAAAATCATTGAGTTGGTAAGTTAAAAATTAGAAATATTTGAATATTTAATAATTTAATTTATGAATAAAAACAAAAAATGTAAGACCAAGAATTAGTACAAAAGTTGTTACAATTTCGAAGTTAAAAGAAAAGTAAAAGTTATTTAAAACTAAATACTTTTAAAGAAAATAGACTGTAGATTGTTAATATAAATATTAATCTAAATAAAATAGACAAGAATTCACGTGAGCTCAAATAACGAAATAGCTTTAAAAGTAATACACCCAAGTTTTATTTTAATAAAAAAAGAAATCTAAGCTTAGGTAGAAAATTTTTGTATTTAAAAATAATTAAAATAAATTACTTATTACTTATTGAAGTTAAATATATAAAAATTATATATACAATAACAAATATTAACTGAATACGGTTTTTTTTTTTAAATTTTATTGACATTTCCTAATTGTTTTTATGCATTTCTTTTCTTGGAAAAAGAAGTAATACCAAATTTCAGATATTTTAATTTTATTTACATTTCCTAATCATTTTTATGATTTTTTTTCTTGAAAAAAATAAGTATTAGCAAATTTTAGATACAAAAAATCTATTATATTTCATAGAAGTCTATCCTTAATAAGAAAACCTACATTTTACTAATTCTTGGTAAAAAACAATCACAATTTTCAATAGATCAGCAATATTTTGTTGGCAGCTGCATTTTTTGGGCACAATATTTTCTTGTTTATTTATTTATTTTTTTGTGAGCGTCTTTTTTGGCACCCCGCACCCGTCCCGTTCCCCTTTTCAATCAATTTCCTGTTGCGTCTTTGGGTTTCTTTCATCCCTGGCCTTGGAAGATCCAGCAACCGGTTTTGGGACCACAACAAATCCCATGACTTCATTGCTTTGTTACTCTTTATTCTTATTTGTTGTCTTATATTTCTTGTGTATTTTCTGAGCCGGTGCGTAGTTTTATGTTCCTCCGCTGCGTAATGCTGAGATGATGTCGGAATGATGATGTCATGACCTCTCTCCTTTTTGGTCATGCTTTTAGATGTATCTCTTTTTGATTCTTTTGGGGTTCCCAACAAACGCTGATGTCAGAGACAGCCATTTGATCTCGTCCGAACCGATCTATAGCTTATAACATTCGGCCTAATTTGATATTATTGTTCAGGTACAGAGACAGATACAGATAAAGCTGAATTTCTACAGATACAATTGTCAAATTGTCGAGTTTAGCTGACTTTTTGTGTTAGTCTCTCTCAATTTATTATATATATACTTTTTTGTGCCTTAATTAAGGCGGCATCCGTGACTTATTTTTGGATTTAGCACATATGACATCAGATGAGAAGAGATTCTGGAAATGAAATACTAAAGAAATGGCATTATAATACGATCGGTCTTAATTTGTCATAAACCACAAGAGGGGTTGTCTTTACATTTTCTAATTAATTGCCTTTATAGATTGGGTTCTGTTATTTCTTTTGGAAATTATTGATAATATTTCTTAATCATTTCTGCCATTAACCTTTATATTTTTGTTGTTTGCCTCTGGGCAAGATGTGAATAATTGTTTACACTGCGAGTTGTGCTTATCTTTAGCACAAAGAAAGGAATATATAGATTATATATATATAAATTGTAAATAAAATACAAGTACAATCTGTATTGATTGCTAAAGTATGCATGTACGTAAATTTATTTGCATCTGTAATGATTTATCAGCAGAACCATGAGTCAAATATCCATTCATTCTTCTACAAAATAAAAAAAAACCAACCACTCAATGGGTTTGAAGTAAAAAATTGAAAGTTTAACTTCTGGACTTCTGTTTTATGTATTTTTTCCAGTTTTTGCATTTATTTTCATACCCTTTTCATCTGGATTTCAATTGTTATTCAAATCAAATTCTCCAAAGTGACTGATAAATAAAATTCCTTACCGGGGCTTATAAATTTATTGGATATTTACATATTTCTAATATAAACCCCTTATCTTTTATATTTTTTTAACAATGGTCCAATATTTTCCCACGCATTTTATGCCTAGTTTATGACTAGTTTCTAGCTTGAATCATAACTATTTCGAGCGCATTACTCACACACTCACTGATCTTCGGGCTCGGCTCCCGGCTATATAGTTTCAATTGCGACTTTGGGCCTACGATTACATCACTTGGTGCTGTGCCCAAGCCAGATGAGTGACAACAGCTACGCGACGCGACCCACTTGCCGGGCACTCAATATCTAGGCATGCATATATACATCCGATCCAATCCGATCCGATCTGAGCTGGGCATTGGAATCACGTCTCTCCATTCATTGCTCTGACTAATCCGCAGTAGGAAAATTCGTCAATAGCAGCTCGGGCACTGTAAGAAATATGTGATTTAATTATAAGAGGGTTATTTTGTTGATAAAATAAGTTGGGAAATCTATAAACAAATATTTTAGATACCCAGTCAATTGGTTATTATAATTTTTGAGGGAAAGCTAGCATCTATCGATAATATTGATGTTTTATGTGCGATATTTTACGATATTTATAATTTATATAAATTTGTAAAAGTAATCGATATTTTCGATATAATTATCTCGATGAATTCATCAAGAATTCCCTTAAAAACAGATAATTTGATGATCAGACACTGGGGAATCTCTATTCTCTATTTTTTTTCTGTGTAACGTGATGACATCATTGTTCAAAACCAAAAAAATATATAAAAAAAATAAAACAAGAAAACGCTAAAAATGCTGGCACGCATTACGCATACGCCATGTGCGATCGGCGAAAGGTCGGCGTTGCATTGAGTAAACAACGGCGGAGCACGGAGCACGGAGCGCTCATCGAATAGCTAATTGGGCTCTGGCTGTTCCTTGATTATCTGGCCAACCGGCAGCACCAGTTGGCCTTAATCAGCACAGTCCAGCTCCGCCCAGTTCAGGCGTCTTTTATTTATTTATTTTCTCATTATTATTATTTTTTTTTTTTGCTGAGAGCAAATATCAATGGACATAAAATAATATATATATATTTATAATATACATATATATAGATTGTGTCTTCTGTGTGTGCTGTCTGGTAAAACAGCTTGGCAGATAAGAAGGCACAAAACTTGGGCCATTATTTGCTTTTTGGGGGTGGTGATGGAGAGGGATTGGGGGTGCTATGAGAATTCCTGAAACTCGTAAATATTTTTACGTGCTAATAAATGTTTTAACTGCAAATCGGTGCGCCGGGGCATTTGCTGTTTAATTTGTTATTATTTTTTCGCCAGAGTTGGCAGAGATTTTGCAAAAAATAATATTTCAAACAAACAATAAAGAATTTACGTCTCAAATATCAAAGATTAAATATTTTAGATTCGAAATTTAAGCAAATAATTAAATGAAATTATTTCTGATATTATTTCTTCAAGTGTATCCACCTTGTTTTCATGAAAATCCATTTAATGGATTTTAGCCATGTCAGGTGGCCAAATAATGAATCGCTCTCCATACTAACAATTTATCAATTGAATTGAAAAATAAAATTGATCTAAGGCTTTGCTAAAAAAAAAAAAAACTACAACCAATTGGGGGGCGTGACCAGTCCAGGGAAAGTCATTCCGGGAAATACTTTTGACCACAAACAACTAACTAACTGGGCTGGCTGGTGGTGAGTGTTGCCAAGTGTGGGCGGCAAATTAAATTGTAAATAATACGGAACCCAATATCAAAAGTAAACA
Source organism: Drosophila truncata (assembly GCA_008042515.1). Lineage (NCBI taxonomy): Eukaryota > Metazoa > Arthropoda > Insecta > Diptera > Drosophilidae > Drosophila > Drosophila truncata. Next base: position 130,267 of record VNJQ01002603.1, on the reverse strand, counting down.
ATGTTTAGTCATATAGAAGAAGCTATATTCAATGGCGAGATAATTCAAGAAAATTGGGTTGTAGGTTGAAGAAATTCATTAAATTTAATTTATTATTTAAATACGTAATAAGAATTAAATATATATATATTTATTTAGGGTTTCAGCAGACTTTTTAGAAGATTTTCTGATTTTCTGAGATTTGTTTTCAACATTTCTCTTTTGATTTTAAGAGAACTTTATTTAAAATAAAAGGAATTTCATTCAATAAAATAGATAAACATAAAATAAATGACTAAACGATTAAGATCAATGTATAAGCAATCACTATTAATCAAAGCCTTAATTTATTGAGGCCATTTTCACAATTTTCTTGTAATTTCCCCCCAAATATCCCTACATATTTCCCCCATTAATGGGGCACTCCGTCTACCGATTATTCGGGTGTTAATGTCATTTTTGGATACACAATTTCCTGGTAATTAAACAATAAACGAAGCCGCCATTATGCATGGTCATAAATAAATGGCAAATGGCAAACAGCATTTGGTAATTATTGACACACATAATTGTCTGCGGAAAGGAAATGTATACACATACAAATATATATATCCTATCCTATCTATCTATATATATGTATATGTATATTTTAATATAATAAACAAATGGGGAAATGCTAGGAGATATGGGATATATGGCTAACATTTGTTTATCTTGGCCGCTAATGACCTAATGACCGGAGCTTCTTGCATTACAAAGTCAATACTAGGTGGATCCTGGCCTGGCCTGCATCCTGCGAGGGCGAGGGAGGTGGCCAATGGCCAAGTCAATTAGCAACAAAGTCGTCGTCGTCGTCGTCGTAGTTGTTGTTGTCCTCGTCCTCGTCCTCGTCCTAATTGATTGATTGCCAACGGGAACGGGGTGTGTCACACTTACCGACAGCCCACTGTCGTTCCCCATCCATATCCATATTCATATTCATAGATATATACATATATCGTTGCGAATGGCCATATCTGTCGCTGTCATTTATCGACGGGGCTATATAGGAATAATTTTCATATTTGATAAGCAAATGGAGTGGGCGTTGAATTAATTCAGCGGCTTTTCTTGTTTCTATATTTATTAATGGCTTTTGGGGGAGCTTCTAAAAATAAAATATAAATAACTTGGGGAAGCCCTTTTGGGGGTAAAGCATACAAAATATTTTAAATATTTAAGTACAAGAAATTGTAATTAGAAAGATTATTTTATAATTTATTCAAGCCAAGTTTATGTTATTTAATTTAATTTTTTTTATTTTTTTTATTCTTGCTAGCAAATTAAACCCAAAACAAGAAATAAATACCTCGAAATGAAAGCATATGGCACAATATAAAACCCATTAAGTTCATGACGCGATGAAATTTATCTGATTGATTTTCATGAAGCTTTTAGTGCCGCCGCCAAAAAAAAAACAGAGGATTAATTTCGTTAGATAGCAAATGGGACATATGGCAGGATGGATTAATCTGATTATTTGGCTTATTCGGTTATTTTTTGCTAATTATATAAAATTAAAGGTTAAGGATTGAATATTTATATGGTATATAAAATATAACAAATATTTACCCCTATAAATATAAAATGTATTAATGAAATAAGTTCATACATAAAGATATACAATTATATCTATATTATAAGCAGTTTATTTATATCTTATCTTTACTAATTGGCATATATCTCTTATCGGATCAGAATTAATCGATAAATTTCACGGCCAGTAATAATAACCGATAATAGGGATAATATTTCAGGCATTTATCGTAGTCATAAAAAATTACGTGTAATTAATATTTAAATATAAAAGCATTGCGGGTTCTACCGCAATAGAACCCCCCATATGACACCTTTGTATAAGAATTCTTTTCTAGTTCTATATTCTTTCCTTCTACTTATCTGATTGTGTCCTTATTATCTACTTTGTGCCTTGTCTCCTTGTTTCTGAGTCTTGTCCGTCTGTGAATATATATAATTATATATCTGTCTGTCTGATTGTCTGAGCACCGAGTCCTTAACTCTCCCAGGCCTTCATCCTGACGAGCATTGTACTGATTGAGACCATATCGGATCTGACCTTCATCCGCCAGGCAATGGTGGTCTATGGGACACTGGTGGGATACCTGGTCATCTGTGTCACCGTAGGCACAGGTAATGGAGAGAGAGAGAGAGAATCTCCTTCGCGTGGTTCTAGGTGCCTCTGACGGCTGCTATTTCTTTTTTCTAGGTCATTTGATGGGCGTGGCTGTGGACAAATTTCTTGATATTGTATTCTCGATCAATGGCTTTATCCTGTTCATTGCCACTGGCACCATTATGCTGGACCAATGGATGGGCCACTGCAAGACGGAGGGCGACAGAAGCAGGCTCCTGGTCTCGGCCATCTTTTGCCTCTCCAATGGGGCACTGTTTGTGGGCGATATCTTTGTGGTTTTGAGTACTGGATAAAGGAAATATAAGGATTTAAAATGGAAATTAAATATTAAATGAAATATTACATTTAAATTAAATATTTAAAAAATATAATATTTATAATTTGTCAAAGGAAATGCATTAAGTTTTCAGTGGACATTTTTTTTTATAAAATTTGTAAGAAAGGAATTGTTAGATTTAATATTTTTTTGGTACTGGATTAAAACAGAAACTTCCCTAAAATCTATAAGGTTTTCTTATTATTTCTTTAAAAAATATTCTTTAAAAAAATTCCAGCTATTTTTTTATGGTCTAAAATTTATTCTAATATAATTTTCCCCCATTTTTCCCTTGTTTAGGCCATTGCCATCTGCTGCATTGTGATGTACGAGGTGGTGGGAGCTTTGTCCTCTCGTCCCCTCATCGTTTGTGGCACCATTGGCGGCTTCACAATTATCTGTGGTGTTCTGCTGATCGGTAAGTAGCACCATTATTTGTTATATAATTATATAAATATATAATTTTGATATTCCCTTGCAGGTCATGTGATCAACTCACTGGTGGAGAAGCGCCTGAATGCTTTGATCTCTCTGATCGGCTGCGTGGCCTTTGTGGCCTCTGGAGCTCTGGTGATCGATGAGTGGCATGATGCCGTCCTGCAGAGCGACAGGAAGCGTAATGCCATTGCTGCCGGCTCACTGATGATCATCAATGGAGCTGTCTTCCTACTGGATACCCTTTCCATTTGCCGAACGTAAAGATTCTACTTAAACCAAGAACTTCATCGTCAGCTAAATGCGCTTTAAATATATATACATTTTTTTTTGGCAAATCGAATAACTCATCAAGAGAGAAAAGAAGAATCTAAAATATATATATAAATGGAGGTGTATATGTAAAGGCAATGGGAAAATTAACTAAGCGGAAAAGGCATATTTATGAAAATTAAACTGATATATAAAACAGAATATCTCTTTCTGTTTTTACAAAAAATAAAATATTACATAAAGATTTATAATCAAAATGGTATAATATCTATAAAAGAACAAAAACTATCCAAGATTTAAATAATTGTTTAAAATATTTCTCTGTTAAACTTGACTAGTAATTTTCCTGTTGCCTTATTTACATATTTACATATATGATACCTAATTTTTTTTTTGATGTACGAATATTCATATTTTTATATGTGTCTATGTATATGTTTTGTATGTGTAGCACTTAAGCTAATCTCAGATTTATGCACGCTGCTGAAGATTCCCATTCGAAGGGGAAAGAATAAGAACCTCAGATTATTATATTTACAGGAATCCATTAAATATATATATGTATATGCGCACACACACACACACACACCTATATGCATCTCTCTGTCTGTTGGCTATATCTATCTGTATCTGTATCTGTGGTTATTATTATATGCTAAGCATCTGCCCCATGTCTTACATCACCATAATTGCCCGTGCTCTGCCTTCCCGTAAATTGCTCATAATTGCCGGAGCGGAGGCGAGCTTCTGGGAAACTCCAACTCCTGACGTCACGTGCCAACTGTTGCAAAATTCCATCTACAACCTGGCCAAAGAGGTTGTCAACTCCACACTGGTTTCCCAGTCTCAGTCGGCGGAGGGGCCTGAGCCGTGGAAACCACAACCCAGAGTCTCAGGTTTTCTCAGGGCTAATAAAAGGGGTTTAACAAGGGGATTAGCTGAGCTTAGGGGACTTGACTCTCTCTGGAGGAATTGAATTTTAATTTTATTTTATTCTTGTTGGATTTATATATACTTTTCCATATATATTTATATTTTTTAAATTAATTTCATGAGGATTTTTGATTTTTAATAAATGCATTGGTTTTTGCTTTCTTCAAGAGCTTTGTCAGTACTTGATTTGCTGATTATAAGTCTTAACATTATTTTTTATATATTTAGAAATATATTTTTTTAATGTAAAGGGTTCCAGATTTTTTTTATAATTTGTTTTTAAAGTATTGTATTTATTCCTCACTCACAAAGATCAAGATCAGTGCTCATTTTGATGGTTTTAGTTAGATATAGTTAGTTTTCAGTTTATTAATTAATTAATTCATTTAAAAACTATTAAAACATTAAAAAATACTATTAAAAATTACTACACTTCATTTTTTGTTTAACTTTTGGTAAAGAGATTGTATTGGTTTATTTAAATTTAATAACATTATCATTTGTGTATTTGTCCAAAAAAATTCCTTTAAAATTTCATAAAGCTTTTGTGTTTGTTTTCTGAAAATTAAAATAATATAAAATATAAGTAAGAAAATAAATATAAGAAGCAGAGAGAGCATTCTGTGATCGTTGCTAGCTGGGCAAGGTATTTTCTTCTCCATCTCCTTATTATAATTAAGCAATTTATTTAATTTCTAATTATTTCTTATCCTCTCCACATGACAACTCTGTGAACAAAAATGTATATATATATTTATATATATATTTATAACCTAACGATGACTACAACAGACGCACTGTGGTGCCGGTGTTAACGGAAGATGCGATGAAAAATAAAGTCGAGATAAATCGCTTTTAGAGATACCGCAGAGCTGTTGGATCCGCGAGATACAGAGATGCCGCCAAAGACTTGAAACCGACTTGTGATTTATATTTACATTTGTTTATACTTTAATTTGTCTTGTGTATATTTTTTTTTTGTTTTTGTTTTAGTTTTTGTTTCCTCATATTTATCTTTTTGCTTTAAATCTCTGTTTTCTCTCTCTCTCTATTTTTTTTTGGGTAAATGGTAAAGTATCTATGGGATAGGTAAGTAAGTATCTTGGGAATGTAACCTGCTGTTGCCTGATCTCTTGCAGCGATTGTTGTACACGATAATTGGTCGCAATTACTTGGCTTTTGACTGAGGGGTTCAATGTCAAAGGGTCAGGGACTTTGCTGCCAACTAAGTTCATTATTTGAGCTTAGAGAAATTCTAGATTTCTTCTAAATATTCTCTTCAAAATTTACTTTCTTCAATGGCTGCCAAATCGGAATCGACCATCATGTCCTGTGAGTTTGAGATCAAGGGCAAAGTGCCTCCGGAGGCCTTTGAAGTGTTCGCTGCCGCTCAGGCAAAAACTATGGGCCTCCGGGGATATATAAGCCAGGTGAGCGAGGAGAACTGGAAGGGTGTGCTCCAGGGTGAGGGCAAGGTCATCGAGGCCTTCAAGAAGCTGATCCTGGCTGCCGGCGAATATGTGGAGGCCATCAAGGAGTTTATCATCCAGAATCTAAAGGCCATTGAGGAATACACCTACAAGACATTCGAAATAAAAAAGAAATAATACAAATTTAAGAATATAAATATAAATTTATAGCTATTTCCTTTGGAATTAAGAAAGTGGTTTTATTTTTGGGGGTTTAAAGGATGAAATTTATGTAGAACTATAAAAGGAGTTCGTTTTTAGGGAAGAAATCTATAAAAATTAACAACAACTGTATAATAAATTCTAAAAAGCTTATAAAGGTGTAAATTTCATCCTTAAATATTTTATTTTATTTATTCCTTTGATCATTTCTCTGCTAATAATTTTTTTTGAGAATTTCCCATTAGATAATATCTTCAGCGTTGGCATTATCATTGGCTCATTATGAATTGCATGATGATTGGCGATTTATGCGAACCGTGAGCTCTTCTTTAATGCCGCCTCCTCCACGACTCAATTCTAGGACCGATCGTCCGATCGTCCGATCGTGACTAATGATGCTAATGACGCCCCCGCCTCCACTCTCCCATCCCGGAGAAGGAATATGTACATATAACCTTGTGGCCATTGCCGATATCCGAGTGGATATCGCATGCCTCGGATGCATAACCGAGGCATGTACATATCTGCATCTGTTAGCCGGCTACAAAGTATCTCTGTATCTCTGTTTAGTCTTAGCTGTATCTGCATCTGCATCTGTATTTGTATTTGTATCTGGCGGGCATGCAAATCGGAGACATGATCGACACGATCGGGGTGTTCCCGATCCGATCCGAGCATACACACACAACACACTCGCCACCACGGATGATGGCGGTTATTTATGCACTCGCGGATCCAACTGGGAACCCGTTCGTTCGTTCCGTCTCCCCAACTGCCACTCGGATAATGTATCTGCAATGATATATGGACAGCTAATCTATCATGGCCCAAGCAACGTTACAATTTTATGGGTCAATTTGCGGACTGCGGACGGGACGGCCATTATCCGAATGTGTGTGTGTGCAACAGGTAGCCAGGTATATGTTTTTTTTTTGCCTACTAAATACAGGGGGAGAAATTAAATCCTTTATAAAAAAATATTCACATGATAGCTTATTAAATACCAATAAATACATTAATTATTAAATAATTGAAAATTGTAGTGGAAAATAATTGAAAATTTTATTAGAAAATAGCTTAGAGTTAGATTTATTTGTAGTTCCCATACAATTTTCTTTATAAAAAACATGTTTCTTATCTTTACATTTGTTTTGTGTACAAAACATATAGAAAATGCTAATAATAATAATAATTAAATAGTAAATATAAACAATAACAATTATAATATAAAAAATATAATTATTCTTCCCTTTTTTTTAGTTATCTAAGAAACTTTCTATAAGATGGTAAGCTTATTATAAATCTATTATATTATATTATATTATTTCTTATATTCTCATATATTATATTATTATAATAAATATTATTGAAATCATACATATATCTATAAATACTATAATTGAGTAAATATTAATATTAATAATACAATTTTGGCATTTAATTTTACCAATATTTTGGAATATCATTTATTTGGAATAGCACTTAATATGTTTTCTCTTATTGTATTTATTATTAATTAGTTTAAGTAGTAGCTACTTTTTTTAAGTGCCAAACTACATGTATAAAATGAACTTGAAAAACTCAAACCCATTAACAAAAAAGGCCGCAAATTTGCAGGAAAATTAATGTGAAATATATGAAATTTTTATATTTGTTTATTTATATTTCAATTGATTAAAATATAAAGCTTATAGATCCGTATCCGTACCCGCAAAGCTGGGGCAACTGGTAAAAGCGTTAGTTAAACAACAAATTACTGTTAAATAATTATTATTTTGTTATTTTGCTTTAAATTTAAACATTCCAGATTAAATTTAATGAGAGATATACCCTTTATTTTTTAATATTTTTTATAATATAATTTAATATATAATATAATAATAAAAAAAAAAATAAATAATAATCATATAATACTAACAAAAAAATCTCAAAAGCCGTCATCACTGATCGACGCAGCACAAGTCTTGGCTAGCGCCGCAGTCGGGATCGCTGCCGGCGTCGACTCATGGCCGCACTTTGGCGCTTTGGGGCTTTGGGGGGGCTTTAAGAGCAGCGCTGCCCGGCGCTCTGCCGGCGTTGCCTGGCCGCTCAGTTCGGTGCGAGCGCTGGAACGCGAAAGTCGAGGAGAAATTCGAGCGCGGATGCAAAGGCCATATCTCAGCCATATTCCAGTTGGGGAATATATTTTGAAAAGCGCAGGCGTGCAACGGTTTTTGGTTCGCTTGCTATTTTTTTTGAGTGTCTTCGGCTGTTGAGTGAAAATTAAGCGTGAATATATTTTATTTTTTTGCGTGGAATTTTACATTGAATTTGTTTTTTTACTTTTTGTGCAAATTAATTAAATTTGTTTGCAACAAACGATGCAATAACAACAATAAAGCCGAACAACTGAAGAGGCAACAGCAATTTCAAGGCACTCTATAAGCCAGAGGAAGAGGTGAGCAAATATTTCCATAAATTTGTTGTTCTTTCGCTGGGTAGGATTTTTTTTTTTAAGTTTTGTTTTGGGGTTTTTTGTTATTTTGTTATTTTTTGGCGCTGGATTTGAAACAAGCACTTGAAGAAATTGTTGCAAACAAATTAAAGTGTTTTTTATAATTTTTCCTTAGCGAAAATAATTGTTTCAGCATTAAAAACATTTTATAGAACATCTTGTGTCATATAAAGAATAAAAGAGTGTTATAAAAAGTGTTTTAGTAATAAATATGAATTTTTTAAATATAATAAACAAATAACAAATAAGGAAAGAAGAGGAATAAGCCATTTTTTAAGCTAAAATATTGGTATTGTGTTCAAATATTTTTAAAGATATGCACAACAAGCAAAGAAAAGAAAAAACCACCATGAAGGCTAAATATATGCCTTAAATATTAATAGTATTATTTATAATTATTATTTATAATATAAATTAAATAATACAAATAAAAAACCCAACAGCAAACAGGCAAACTTCACCTTAAATTTAGTCAGAAAACCTTCTAATAAACCTCTATTTATAGAGAAATAAATGGCAACCTCACAACATAAATAAATAAATAGTTATTGCTTTTGTTTTTGTTTTTTTTTTCTGTGTGCCTATCCAAGCACTCACACACACACACACCACACCACAACAGATGCAGGTACACGCACACCTAGGCATAACCTCATTAAAGTTGTCGCTGTTGTTGTCCTCATTTATCCGGACTCCAACTTGGAAGATGGAGTTCCAAGAGCCACGGACTCAAAAAACAAAAAAAAAAATCTCTGAGCCGTCTTCGATTATTGAGCCCGTTTGACTTTTTCCCCAACAACGAACCTGTTGGCCCCACTGGCAAAAAGCGAAGAAAAGACACAAAAAAAAGCCAAAGAAAATAATAAAAAAAAAATCTGAACAACAAAAAATATATATAAAGAAATAAAGTAAAAAGTAAAAAAAAACAAAACATGCTCTGGTCAGCCTCTAGAAATATGCGAGTCTCTGTTGAGTCTCTGTTGAGCTCTTTTTCTCTGCGGGTTCTCCGAGTGCCTTATTTTTTTTGTTATTTTCCACTCGCCGCTCGTAGAACCCCAGAAAGAGTAAAGCCGTAAAGCCCATAAAGTGCACTAAATTATCCACTATAGTCCACATATACCATGCTATATGTACTTGACCTATCCAAATCGGTCTTTTGCGGGCGGATAAGCTTGCACTTGGCCTCAATTGGCGATTGGGTTTTCCAGGGTTTCCCCAGAAGAAATCCTTAGGCATTGAGTTAAATATCTTAAATAAATTGAGTAAATTAATTACTTATTTGAAGCGGAAAATAATTTTATAAATATTTAAAGTAATCTAGATTATTAATTTTAAATGTTTTAAAATATATTTCATTTATTATGCTTCTAAAAATATTTAGAAATAAAATTTAGCTCAAAAAGTAATTTCGTGTAAAAATTCTGTTTATATTTTTGGATTCTTTTAAATTGTAAAAATATTTATAAGCTTTTTAAGATTTATTTTTTTTTTTCAGTTCCAAACCTTTTTTTTTAGCAGATTTGGAGCAGTCTTCTTTTCTATTTACTATCATTTTTGCGTTCCATAATTATGAGGTTGGCGTTTAGCCCGAAGCTTTCAACTTTTAAATATCAACAGATAAAAAAAGAAGAAGTAAATTATTAATATTATTTTTAAACAACAAAAATTAATAAATAAATAATAGAGAATCGTAAGAACTTTTAAGAACTAAGAAAACCTTTTAAAATTATAAACTTAATTGATGAATTGCCAATATAGTAGTATTGTTTAAATAATTATTAATAAATACAAAATTTAAATTAAATGGACAAAATTTGATAATAAATTTTATAATCTTATGCATATGACATTTATCTATATTTAAATTAGTTAAATCTTCTTAAAATACCCCGATTTTTATGACAGTGCATTTAAAATTTAATTCAGTTCACTTCGCTTTTGGCTCAAGAGCAATTTTCGTTTGGATTTGCCCCTTCTGGCACCTCCGCCGTACCCCCCTGTAAACTCTTTAAAAATGATGATTACTCCGGGCAGCATCACTCGGTGGCCGCCGCATCATTATCGCCGCGCTTGAGATCTAATTTCTGCCGCTACAATTTGCCACACGACTTGTTTTGTTTTATTATTATTTATTTAATTTTTTTTTGTTGTATTTCATTTGATTTTCTTTGTTGCGGGTTGTCCGCCGAAAGGAATTGAAAGTGCGCGCGCATGCGCAATTAAGGCCAAGTGCGCGCAAAAAATAAATCCAACAAAAAATAATAAATAAATACAAAAAAAAAATACAAAAAAACAAAATCAAAAAGAAAAGAAACAAAAAAAGTATTTAAAAGACAGGAAAAGGTAAAATGTTGGCTTTCAGCTGAAATTCACTTTTTATGGCCAAAAAACGGAAGGGGGTGGTGCTGGTGGCGCAGAACCCAGCTCCTCTGAAAGCCAGTTAGTTGGTGAAAATCCAGCGCATACAGGTTATAAAGATTTATGATCACTCTTGATACTGTCCGTCCGCCGTTTGTCCGCTTGTCCGCTTGTCCGTTTGTCCGTTCGTTCGTTCGGCCTTCCCAAGTAGGTGAAGCTCAGGTGAAAGAAGAAGTTAACGAGACTGCCTGGAGTTGGTTTTACTTCATTTTCTTCCTTTTTTTTTTGAATTTATTTTTTACTTGTTTTCTCAAGTGCGCTCAGTGTTGGAACTAGGTCAGCATACTGCATCCTTTTTTTTCTAACAAAAAATATATAACTAAATATTCAATAAGAAGTTAAACTAACTTTAAATTAATTACTTTAAATTTCTATATATAAGCCAAAATTGCTAGGCGTTTGCTTGAATATTTGATGATGGTTAAACTATTAAATATGTAACAATATTTAATAATTTCTTTATTGAAGATGTTTCTCTTCCTTCTTCTCGATCTAAAGTGTCTTCTTCTTCTTCTATCCTCTACATTCCCCAATATGTCGATAACTCTTAATGCTATACAATAGTTATTATCGATATTAGTGTTAGTATTTAATATTTATACACCGTTTACAAATAAAATGCTTTTGTACCTTATTTAATATTTGGATTAAGATAAAATATCTTTATTAATTTTATTTGTCATGAAATTTATATGATAAAAACTATTTATAATTGCGAAATGCCATCAGCCAATGTTAGCTTGACCTTAAATACATTTTATTTATTTTATTATAGTTTCTATATAATGCAAAAATATTAGTATATGTATCTTATAAAATATATGATATATTTTATTAGTTATATATATTTTTTTCTATTAATATTTATCCACCTAACTTGTTTTTGAGTCACTGCTGCCTTGAGGTTTCTATTATCTTATCTAGAATGTGAGTCATACCGAACGTAAAGGATTTCTGCTAGACATTTACTATAGTTACTATTTACTATATTATATATAAGAAACTCTATTATTTCCATTGTATTATTTATGCTTGTATTTTTACATATATCCCCAGTGATTCATCAGAATGAATCGTGTTGCAATCATTATGTATTCCGACAAATAGCCTACAACTTTGTATGCAAACGTTGGCCAATAGATCACATAAATGATTTCTTAATTGGCAGTTAAAGCGGCTTAAAGTGGTTAAAAAAAAAAAGAGAACACAATTATATAGAGAACACAATTATATAGAGAACAATTATAGGTATACGTGGACCTGCTTCACTCGTTAAACAATTTTATTTTTGCTTTAATTTTCTCACAATTCCATTAATTCCTTGAAGGTTTTCACTTAAGTTCTGACATTTAATCGTTGACCTTTAATATATAGCCATAATTAATAGCTATGTTTTTTAATATTGACTTAAAGTTCAATTCCTTATCCTCCTATTAACCAATAATTGCATTTATATTACTATATTTCTTACTTATTTCCTTGGCTAATTACACATGCATCAAAGTTGTTTGTTCACCTTCTTATCGCTGTGAGTTTAATTGCTTACAAAATTTCCCACCATTCATTAGCTGTTTCTGATACCCTAGAAAAACATAGGGAATTGTGTTCACATTATTATAATATTTATAATATTAAAAATTAAGATTAAATGAAGGCTTACAGAATTTTATGTAACACCAAAAATACCTCTTAAAGTGTTAAAAATCCCTAAATCCCGGGGTATATAAACTTCGACTTTCCTAAGTTCATTCCCTTGCATTTTCCTACCCTTTGCTTGCAATTTTATTTTTTTATAATTATTATTTTGTTGTTTGCCTGCGAGAAAGGCATAATAATAAAAAGCAAAAAGCAAAAAAGAGAAAAAAACAATTACCAAGACAAGATATAAACTCATTAATAACTTGCATGGCAAAAAGTATTTTTAATTTTTAATTTTGCTGTTGAGATCTTATTTTTTTTTTTTTCGATTGTTGTTACGGTTAATGTTGGTATAACTATTCATGAGACTTAAACGGGTTAAGTTGAACTGAATGAATGGAAACTGGCTTTCTAACCAACAACGAACGTAACAAATACACCCACAGACCCATCCATCCATCCATCCATCTATCCACAAGTTTGGATCTTTCAAGTGTCTCAAATGCGGGTAGCAAAAATCCAACAAATAATACAAATAACCCAAACGAAACAAGAAATATATTCAAAGAAAAGTACCTCGAAGAATGGCTATTTGGAGCTATTTTCTATATATAGTTAAGAGCCAGCTTTGTAGGCCCAATTGACCTTAAATTATTGACTTGCCATCGGCGTTGGCGTAATGTTTCAAAATTCTTTTTTTTTTTTTTTTTTTTAAAAAGGCAAACAAACGCATATTTGGCTTTTGACCACATTTGGCCGTCCACTATCCACCACACCGAAACATGCAAATCGGGTTTATTTCCATGGTTTTATGAATCGCTTTTTGTTTTGGTCAATTAACCTGCAATATCCGGGAAAAAAGCAAAAAGCAACCAGCTAAAAGCCAACCAGCAAACCCGAGCAATTACAAATGCAGAGCAGGCAGACTCGAGACTCGAGACTCGAGACTGGAGACTCGAGAGTCGTGCCACATGCCACATGCGAGCTTTCACTGATCCAGCCAAGCAAGACCGGCCAGCTTGGATCTCTCGGACCCTGATCCTAGCTTCAAGATTCCAAGATTCAAGATCCAACAGCCAAGATCCAAGATCCAAGATCCGCACACGAATCAAACGTGGGCGAACTTTCCCACGTCCACACTTGGCCGGGGAACTGGAACTGCACAGTGCGAAAATTGGGAAAAATCTGGTCTTGAATCAAGTTTAAGTTATGCTTAACTTTATATATATATTTCTTTAATATATATATTTCTTTAAAATAATATATATATTTACGAGTAATTCGATTAATTCTTATTAAGAAATAATATTTTTATTATTATTTATATTTTTAGATATATAAAAGAATGTATATCTCACTTTTAAGAGTTTATTTTCGATTTATATATTAAAATACATTTAATAAAATAGATTGTATACATTGTACTTCAATTTCTTTCTTGTTATACAACAAATAAATTATTTGAATCTTAAAATTTAATTCTGAACTTGCAAAATTTATAGATTTCCCCCTGTGTATCCCTAAAAAAACCCCGTCACGCTTCGATTTGTTGTTCTGGCAAAAAACCCAAGCAGAGGTGTCCAAAGAAAGCCAAGAAAGATACACAAATTTCACAAAATATCAATAGATGTGTGCGGCAGCAACATCAGCAAAAATCTGACAGCAAAAAAAAAAAAACAAAAAACAAAAAACGTAACAAAAAATCAGACCTGGGGGCCAAATCTCATGGTGAATTTGATGGGAACACGCTGAGATTATTGGTTCCAGTCTTTAGTCCCAGTCTCAGTCCCAGTCCCAGTCCCAGGCTCCAATGCCAAAAAGTTCTCAACCAAAAAAGAATCTTGGACTGCACCTTTCACTCACAGCCGGAAATACAGACAGAAAAAAAACTAGACAAAAGAAAATAAGAGAATAAGAGAATAATAGGAAAACAATTTTAAAACTTTTTAAAACTAAAGAAATAATAAAAAGATGGAATAGAAATATTATTTATATATTTATTATAATAATTATGATTTATAAAGAACCTTTAAAAACCTTTAGTTTTTAGTGAAATTTAATACAAAGCTATACAAGTTTTATTTATTAATAAAACTCCTTTTGAAATTGAGACGTCTTTCTAAATATTTCAAAATAAAATTAAAATTCTTTATAAGTCAAATGAAATTAATATTTTCCCCCCTTTTTTAAGCCACAAGTGTATGCCTATGTTTAGATCATTTTTAGGCTTGGTATTGGTAGAATATATTTTGAAATATTTATGGGTTCCATAAAGAACTCTTCTCTCTTTCAATGGGATTGGCTTGGAGTGCTTTTTAGGCTCCATAAACATTTCATTTGGGGGTGCGGAAAAAACAAAAAACAAAACAAAAAAAAAAACGGGTTGGCTAAGCAAATTGTTAAGTAAACAAAGTTAAGAATTATTTTTCCAACTAAAACTGAGGGAGAGTTGTGCTTTTGTATATATACTATATATTTACGTGATTTGAGTTGCGTTTGCCTTTTGTTTGAAATTTCCTGCTCATAAGCACGGCTCAAGGTCATTGGGTACACAGAGCCCAGCTCAGAGTTACCTATATATATCTATAGAGCCCACACCCTTTCTACCGAAAACAAAGGCTTTTTATTTGAAATGCGGTTTGGGGGCTTTGATTTCTGGATTTTTCATTGCCTCATTGGTCCGCTATATACATATTTGTATATATATACTATATGGAAACCTCCTCAGCCATGCATACATATATCGTAATCTTTATCGTAATCAAATGCATCACTGCCTTCCTTCCACTGACCTTTTGCAATAATAATCGAAAGTGAACGAAAAAAACGAAAAGCGAAACCAAAACCGAATGAAAACGATTCAAGAGTTTCCCAATCGAAAAGCTTGAAAATAATGTGAAATGCATATCGGTCTCACTTGGATTGCGTCTAAATGAAAAACTCTGCTGCAACCAAAAAAAAAAAAAAAAAGAAGCAAAATCAAAGCCGAAGAGATACAAATAACAAAAAATAATAATAATGATGAAGAAAAAAAAAGTTGTTTGCTTTCGTCACGCTTATACATTTTTGTTTATTATTTTTATGGTTTATTTGTTAATTTTTTGGTTGGATTTCAGCTGATATATTCAATTCGCATTTCTCATTTTCAAAAACCCTTCAAGCTTCGATTTTTACTATCTCTCTGAATTAAATTAAATAATCACAATCAACTAGAGTGCATTTTCCCTGAGATACTCTCCATATTTAAACACTAAAACTGTTCTAAAATGAGCAAAAAATATGTGCAGGTGATTCATCAAGAGTTCTTGAACAAGTGAATGGTTGATGGGAACTTCCATTGGTTTTTTTGATTGCTTTTTAAGTGCACAAAATAAAATAATAAACTAATTAATTAACTGAAGTGCACTAGAAATAATTATTTTTGGCTTCAAGTCTGGCTTGTGTTATATTTATATTAGGGAATATGTTTATTTTAAGTTATATTGATATATAAATGATATATTTTATTATTATTTTATTTGAATATATTATAAGTTATTAGAAATAATTAACTCATTTTAGAATCTCATCAAGGGAAGGGAAGAAACCTTTTTGAGGATTATAAGTTCACGTTTTTTTTCTTACTTTTATACACTCTTTTTTTCTAGTATATATTATATATATATTATATATAAAAATGAATAAAAATACAAATAAAGTAATAACAAAAAGAAATTGATAAGAATTCTTTGCAGAAAATATATAATTACAATGCCCTGCATGAAAATCTTTACTGTTTAACTGTTGTTTATCAAAGGAAAACCCTAGTAAACAAAATTGATCTATATATAGTACTATACCATCCACTCTTTATCGCTATCTTATCGCTTGAGTGCATTCAACTATTGGGTTAAGTAGTTAGTGTGACTTCAATGCCCCTCGCTTACCACTATTTATGCACAGTGGGCATTTATTTATGAAACGAAGGTAGTTAGCACTCAGTGTATGCATTAAAAAAAAAAAACAAAAACAAAAAAAACAGCGAAATGCGGCGAGCGAGCGTGGGAAAAAGCATTGGCTAATATCTCGGGCCAAGTTTGACCAGTTTGTGGGGATGACGGCGACGGCTACGACGACGACGACTTCCCCTTTGCTGCAACCCAGGCTAAAATCAAACATATATTACTCATACGCCGCGTGGCACGCTCTCCAGACCGTTTTTAGCTGATTTTAGGGTCAAAACACTTGTACAGAATATCGATGCGGATCTGTTATGATCTGGCAAGCTGGCAGCTGCCTTTAAAGACTTTCATTCATAGAAACTTTCAAAAAAAGGAGAAAAAAAAGGCAAATACAATAAAAAACACAAAATCACTTCCCAAGTGACCATCAAGAACTGGCAGTTAAACTGGTTTTTTGGCTCTGACTCCAGCTCTGACTCTCTGAGTTTTGGCATAATTTTCGTATATTTTTTTGTATATTTTTGTTTTTATTGTATATTTCGTATTTTTCATAGTTATTCGCATTTTTTTTTTGTACTTCTCCGCACCCTGGCAGAATACGATTTGTGCAGATACATTTCGCAGGCAATCTAACAGTTGGCTGCTAATGTGATTTGTGAATGTTTCGACGGCTCTCTGTGTGTGTGTGTGTGTTTCGCAAGCCGGAGTAAATAAATTACATTGGCAGTTTAACGATGTCGTCGTCGTCGTCGTTTTGTTAGAAAATTGTCGCCGGCCGATCGGCGGCTTTTGTTTGAGTCTAAGATTTCCCCCCAGTTTTGCAGTCAGGCAGGGCTGGTGGGGCCTTAGTCCACTCCCCTCTCGCCCTGTAAATTGCTGGCCATTTAACGAGTCAATAGATACAAAGCCATACCACACAATGGTCACACGGGCCAGCGCAAAAGATACAAAGATACGCGAGGCACAATGCGAGGCAAAAATGTGTGTGTGTGTGTATGCACAATTGAGGTCAGCAGAATAGCTACCATTAAGCGGGGGGAAAAATGTGGTGGCTTACAGGCTAGAAATTCCAAAGATAAGTCTAACTATTGTTTTAGTTATAACAAAATTATACAGTTTTATGAAATATTTAACTGTTTTGAGAGCGTTTTCCAACACTGTACTTGCATTTTTCTTTCTGGCTTGATAGTTAAATAAAGTATTTATATTTTTTAGCACTAAAAACGTATTTTCCAAAATATGTAATCTAAAAACACTAAATTCCTTAAAGACTGTTAACCAACACTACCCTATATTTTATATAAAATTATTAGAATTTTCTTTTCAACCCTAAGAACTACTTAGCCACTTGCCCCCAACTGTGCGGATACACAACCTGCTTCCGATGAGCTTCAATGGTTAGCGATCGCTTGATTGACAGTTATCTAACCGTTCCGACTTAATACAAGTGTTTAACGGTTAGTTGGCGTGGAGAAATAGTGAGAAATAGTGCGAGATAGTAAGAGATACTATTTATTTATTTACTTTGCCGCCAAGACAACGCTATCAGTTGCGGGTTACACAGAACAGCACTTATCTGCCGATATCTGGAGCAATGGAACCTGTTCATTACACTGATAAAACAACAGCAACAAATGACAATGGCACAACAACGACGGTTAACAATTCCGGGAAACAGGAAGCCAGCCATGAACGTGCTATGGAGTTAAATGTATCTTTTGCGGTCGGATTCTATCCATTGACTTACTTTGCTTTGTTTTGGTTTGGTGTTGAATTCATTAGAAAGGCATAAATTGGAAAGGTTATTTTTTTTTGCTGGTATTATATAGAAATTGTAGGAAATTAAATGCAAACTTATATAAAACTTTAAAAATAATAAAGAAATTTAAATATCCATTGATATTTTTTATAATTTACAAATAAAAAAGAAAATGAGCTAGAGCTTGAATAGAAATAGAGAAAAATATAAAAATTTATGGGGCAAAGGCTACAAAAACTAATGTATAGAATGTTGAAAGCAATGTTTATAAGCAAATGTTGCTAGGGAAATGTTGCTAGGAAAATGTTTCTAAGCAAATGTTGCCAGGAAAATGTTGCTAAGCAACAGTTTCTAAGAACATGTTGAGCAACACTATTTATAACTCCCAAACTTATTCAATCTACAAAACACATATTATTTAACAAAGTTCTTTAGTACAATAATAATATTTTAGTTTTAATCTTAATTAAACCCTTAATTATAGTAATTTTTCTTTTAAAAAGATTTATTACAATAATTTTGTATAAATTTATATTACAAATCTTGCAAAAATATGATGTATGAAACACTTGTCATATTTTTTGTCTTGTTAGTTGCAAATATTTCGAAAGCACAAGCCAAAGCCCAGTGCACACCTCTGACCCTCGCCCCAAAATAAAGCGCGAACTTTGTTGACTTTAATTTACTAACCTGGCCAAAAAGTTGTAGGTACTCTGCCTTGTTTGTGGTTACCCAATCGCCGGAGTTTTGCGAAAATTACCCGAGTCATAAATAAAGAACCTTTTGCCCTCGGAAGAGGACACAGCGTGACCTTAACCTTAGCCCCGATCTCCGCTTTTGATTGGAAGCCGAGGGAAATCGCGCAGAAAAACACTATATAGATATATATATGTACAGAAAAGTATATATGTTAGAAAAACCAGTTGGCCAGAGAACCTTACAAGTGCCTGGCTCGCGCGATCTTGGCCCGAACGAGTTGAAGTTGGACAGATACAGATGGAAATCGCTGTAGAAATATGGGTCGTGCGACAAGAAATGAGAAAGTGCCAGTGCCAGTGCCAGTGTGGTCGAAGCGACCGTTAGAATCGGCTTTATGAATGCAAGTCTTGGGCTTGGCATTAGTCCGGACTCCGGACCGGATCGAAGATCGAAGAGCGACTTAATGGCAGCGAGGAAAGGAGAGGAACCTCTTCTCTTTGGGGTTCCATAAAAACCATTCAAAGCGTGCGAAAATTTTATGATTTAATGGAAGGAAAATAGTCTGGGAGAAAAGAAAATGATTCTAGAAGACTAAAGGTTATATATTTAAAATAAATATTTAATTTTAAGGATTGAAAGAAATATATTTATAAACAAACTTCCTTATATTTTAATAAAAAGATTAAATAAATAACTAAACCATATTTTCTTTTATAAATCTGACATTTTTCCCAGAAATCTTAGACACCTTTAAGAGTTTATTTTGCTAACAAATATATTCCAAAAGCATCATTAGCTAATAAATTGAATGGCATTAATTAATTTGCTTGCCTCTTTCGCTTTCGCCTTTGTCTTTGTTCATTTATTTATTATTTTGGCTTGCAAGCCCGAAACTGTCAATGAAGCAAGGTCACAGATTTAAGTTAAGGAAACGACTGCCAAATCTGAGAACTTTTCAAAAGATTTCAAAGATAAATAGGGGGTAGCTTGACCTAGACAAGTGGAGAAGCCAATCAGTTAAGCTAAGCTTATTGAAAATAATATAAACTGGAAAGGAAAATATAAAATATAAAGTAATATTCTATATAAGCTTGCAACCTTTTGACTGAAATTATAATCCTTCTTGGCAAGGCTATAAAAAATACTGACACAAATCTATATTACAATATCTATAAATATTACAATAATTATTGTTATTATAATTATCTAAACTACTTAAAATATTTATTATATTTCCTTTAATTTTGTAAGATACTCACAGTTTAAAATATTAAAAAAAATATATAAAGTAATAGCTTTTCTTCCTAATTTATTCCAGATCACCCGTTCAGAATGTCGGCTGCCACACACATGGCCATGCCGGCTCACTCCATTGTCCCGCCGCCACCTGGAACGCCGCCTGTGATCTCCGCTGGATCGGTTGTCAAGCGCGGCCACAAGCGCAGTGTCTCGCTGGAGAATAATGCTCCCCTGGCCCTGCGTAGTACCCCTAGCCTGGGTCAGTCCTCGCTGGGATCACCCCTGCTGCAGTTTGGCCAGGGACTAAATTCCGGTCAGCCAGGCTTTCACACTGGCACTTTGAAGTCACGTCAGGAGCAGCGACGTCTGAGCCAGAAATTCGGCAGTCACAACAATCTCGATGACGAGGGCGTGGGCCTAGGCCTGGGCCTGGGCTTGGGCCTAGGTGTGGGCCTGCAGATGCGCAGCAAGTTCCAGAATATTCGTCAGATGTTTGAGTTGAGTCGCAGCTGTGTGGGAGGCAGTGGCGGTGGCGGCAGTTCCGGTTCCGGTGGCGGTTCCGAAGAGGAGGCCATGCAATCTCTGCCAGCAACATTGCAGCCCCAGCAACAGCAGCAGCAGCAGCAAAGGCGGACCACGCCCATTGCCAGCGGAAGTCGGGCGCAGCAGCAGCAGCAGCAGCAGCAACTGGGCGAGGCGGAACAGGTGAGGCTCAACACACTCAGGGGTGGGGTCTTGGCAACTATAAATAATATAAAATAAAATAAAATGCTTGTAAATGCAAATTATTAATGATTATTTATTAATTAACTATTTTTTATTTGAATTTCCAGAGCAGTGGAAACTTTCTGCGACCGATAGCCTTCAAACCCATACCATTTGAGCCGGATTATCGCATCGCCTGTCAGCAGCAGCAGCAGCACCAGCAGCAATTGCAGCTGCAGCAGCAGCAGCAGCAGCAACAACAACAGCAGCAGCAGCAGCATCAGCAATTGCAGTTGCAACAACAGCAGCAGCACCACCACCACCAGCAACAACAACAACAACAGCCACATCAATCGCTGCAGCTGCCTTCGTCGGAGGGCAGCAGTGGTTCCGCTGGTGGAACGGAGCGTTATGGCTATGGTTCAACACCATCGCTGGCCCCACTGCCGCCGGCAGCCAGCCAGAAGTTTGGCAGTGAGTAGCAGTTGACATTACACACATTATCTAGTTAAAGTTAAAGTATTCCATGGGCATTGGGAGTGTTCATAAAATCACTAGAAATAACCCTGAGAAATCCATTTCAAATTAAGCGCTAAACTAGCTTAAATTTTAAAGAAAATTCTTTGGAAATTCCTTTGAAATATTTGATATTTTATATAGATTATTCTATATTTTATTTTTCCTATATTTTTCTAAATTTATTAATATATTTTTCTATTATTCTTTATTTTTTCTATATTTTTTTATACTTTTCTTTTAATTTTCATTATTTTTCTATTAGTTTCAAAAATTTTTTTAATTTGCTTATTATTTTCTCAACTTTTCTTAACGGTTCAATATTTTTCTATATTTTGTATTACTTTTTTTTTATTTTTTCGGTATTTTCTTGGTATTTTTTGGTATTTTTAGTATTTTCGGTATTTTTCGATATTTTTCCAAATTTTTTTGATATTTTTTCGGTAGTTTTTCTGTATTTTTCGATATTTTTCGGTATTTTTCGGTATTTTTCGGTATTTTTCGGTATTTTTTATATATTTTCTATATTTTCCTATTTTTCTTTATATTTCTTAATCAGGCACCACAGATTTGCGTCACCTGGCCGCCAGACGTCGCAATCACCGCCTCCTGCAGCGCTCCAGCAATGAAGAAGCCCTGACACTGGAGCTCCTAAGTCCCGGTGGAGGTCATGACAGACCTGATGGAGCCAGCAGGTAATTAAGCTGGATTTTATTAAAACTTGTATCTATTTATAGTATTTATTTCATTATTCACCAGCAAAAGCAGTGGAGCCGGCACACTGGTAGGCAGCAGCGACCTGACGCCCTCGCCCTCGGACTCCGGCATTTCGGAGCTGGAGGCGGCCCTCAAGGATCGCGATTCGGAGCTCTCGTACCTGCGGCAGGCCATGGAGCACAATGAGAAAGTAATTTTCCAAGTACAAAAGGTTACACCGAGGACTAAAAGCAAATTTCTTGTATATTCTTTTTATTTATTTAAAAATTTCCTTGTTGTTTTCCCCATTTTCCCTTAGGACAAGGAGGTTTACTGGGAGCACGAGAACCAGAGGCTGAGACTCTTCTACGAAGGCCAGCAGCGAGAGTGCCAGCTGAAGTTGCGCAAAATGGAACAGCTTTTGGGTCTGCAGCAGTTCCAGCTGAAGCAGCACAAGCTGCGCCAGTCGGAGCAGGTGAGCAGGTTGCAGCAGCAATTGGATCAGGCTCGGGATTCCAGCCAGAGTCTGCAACAGCAGGTGGACGCCCTGCGGTCCCAGTTGGAGGACAGCGAGTGGCGGGTGTGTGAGCGTAATGGAGAGATAGCTTTACTCAAGACGCAGCTCAAGGAGGCGCATGTAGGTCAAAATTTTTTTTTCGGAAGCCTTGAATTCTAATTAATAATATTATTTATTGCAGCTGGAAATAAATGTGAAGGATCATGCTATTGTCAGCCTAAAGCACAGCAGCAGCAGCAATAATAATAACAGAAATATGAGCAGCAGCAGCAGCAGCAGCAGCAACAGCAGCAACAGCAGCAACAACTGTGACACATCCAAAAGCCAAAGTCAACCAAAGCAGCAGGCAAAGGAGGAACAGCAACTCCAGCAGCAGCAACAGCAGCTCCAGCAGCAGCAACAAAAGCTCCAGCAAAAGCCAGAATTAAACACACAGCAACCTAAGCCCCAGCCTGATCAGCGACAATTGCAAAAGATCATCACCCTGAAGGATCAGGTCATTGGTGCCCTGACCAGTGAATTGGCCAAACTGCGCAAGGAGCTCTCCGATCTGGCCATTGCCCATGAGTATGGCGAGGAGCCATGTGGTCGCTATACACGCCTCAAGCAGCAGCTGGACAATCTCAATGAGATTTGTCAGAAGACTAGGAAATACACCACCAGCAGCACCACAGCAACATCAACACCGCCAGAGGTGCCTCCTAAGCTGGATATTCTGGTGCAGCGATTGCATTTAGATCAGGGACAAGTGCCGCAGCAAACGCTGGACACGCTCATCGAGGAGTCCACCACATATGCAGAGGATATAGCCAAGTTGCGGCAGAAACTTGATGATTTCAGGCTGAATCTTGAGCTGGAGAAGCGTCAGTGGTGTGCGGAGAAGGACAAGGTTCTGGGCTATCAGAAGCAGCTGCAGGCTCACTATATACACATGTACCAGAAGCTACGTTGCCTGGACAGTCAGGGGACAGTGACAATGGGAGCTGGGGGAGCAGCTGAGGTCAGCAGCAACGGCAAGGGATTGGAGTGATACCATTGAAACCATTAATTTATCTTCAATTTCTAGAGGTTTTACGTCACTGACATATCAAACTGATTGAATATATACTCTGAACAAAAATAAAGGAATACAAGAGGATAGTACCTATTGAAAATGACTAGTAAAGGTGCCTAAAATAACCCTTAGATCCTTTGATATTGTACCTAAAGCATATATAAACTTATTTATCAAATAATATTTCATATTTTAAGAGGAAGTATTTAAAATCTATAAAGGTTTTTCTATTACAAATAAAAGGTTTCCTATAAATTTTGGCTTAAAACTTTCTTGGAAAAGAAAGGATTTTTAAAAAGAACAGACATATATACAGGGAACTTGTCCATAAACTTTAAACCTTAATCTTTAACTTAACCCAAAGGCTGCCTTGACCTCCTGCTATGATTATTCAATTTTCCTTTTCCTGGGCGTTAAATAATACACGATTTTCGATATTCATCGACTTTTGAAATATTTTTACAAAATATGCATATTTAATTTTTTGTTTTTAATATTTTACAAATATATATATACATATATAACGATATATATATGTATGTATACTTTTAATTTATGAAATGTAATTACGCACGAGAGAAAAAAAAACCTTTGTGATTTCGCATGTTGAATATAATAATATTATATATCGTTCCATTATGTATATGCAATAAAAAATGATGTAGTAACAATTTTCTTTTTATTGATGAGGGCCATAAGTCGGAGATAATGGGCTAATGACTCAGCTGGGCTTTATAATATAATATATTTTAATATAATTGGTAAATGGTAGTTAACAAATATGTAAAAAAAAAATATGGGTAAATTAAAATTAAATACAATCTTTTATCATAGATTACTTCGTATGCTTAATGCAGAGGCCTGTCCTGGGATCAGCAGTTTATCAGCGGCAGGATAATAATTAAACAAGTATAAATATAACACTAAAGCGGTTCGATTTGTTTGATACAATTATTATTTTTATTATTTCAGCCTAGAATTCAACAAATGAAAAGTTCTTTGAATGGTTGAATAGTTTTTTAAATAATCCAGATATTTAGCCCTTTAACCCTTCTCTTTATAATATATTTTAAATATTTTTGAACAACTTAGGCTCTTTACAAAAGTATTTAGTATATATTTAAACATTTACTAATGAAAGATATTTAAGTAGTTCTTCAAAAATAAGCAACTAAATATTTTCATTTTTCAAAAACAAAAGTTTCTATACAAAAATGAAATATTTTTTGTTATTTCGTTTGTTATTTTTCGTTTCGGGGGAAAGGTTAAATGTGAATTTTAAATGTTGTAAATATTTTTTTAAATTGTATTTGTGAAAGTATTTAATTGGAATATATAATTAATATTGAATATAATAGAAAAAAGATATAGTAAAGAAGTTATTGATGACTTTTCATATTTTTGCATATTTTCAGAAAGTGTTTTAAGGAATTATTCCAAAGAATGATGTTCAAAAATGACCAAAAATTAAATTTCAAATTGTTAGTCAAATCAAAAAGTAATATATCTTCATTTAAGTCAATAATTCTGGGCTGCAAACGCAAATATTTCCATGTAAATGATATAATTATTTCCGTTTCTAAAGCAATTACACAATAATTTCGAAATAAATTTTCAATTCCTGATTTTTGTATCAAACAAATCGAATTTCCACAATCCACATACACTCGTCTCACAGACACACACGCACACACACACAGACATAGATAGATTCGTACTTATATAGAATATATATATTCCTAAAGATGTAACTTTTAGGCACACTCCTCCACATAGGTGGCCGGAAAGATGCCAATGTGATTTCTGAGGGCTCCCAGCCACCAGCCATCGTCCTGCTTGGCATGGACCTCGATGATGTCGCCGGGACTCAGTTCCAGCTCGTCGTAGAGCTTCGGGGTGTAGCTGTAGAGGGCCTTGCAACGCCCAAGGATTGGGCCTACTCCCTGGTCCTCGTCCTCCTTCTGGCTCTTCTGCAGATCCTGCGCATTCTGATAGAAATGCTGCGTCTGTAAAGCATTGTTTGGCGTTGTTTTCATGGGCAACGGCTTCTCATCCTCATCGTCCTCGTCCTGCGAGCTAAACTCATCAAAGTCCGAGTCCTGCTGATTGGAACCACCATCCGCCTGGCCGCGATCACCGCCCAGATGATTCTGATGATGATGATTATTATGATTATTATTACTGTTGGCCAGGGTCTTGGCCTTGACAGATATGGCCGCATTTACGGCGGCGGCATTCGTGGTGGAGATTATCTTTGGTTGGCTGGTAAAATTGGTCTCAATGTTGCTCTTGCTACGATTAAAGGGCTTCACCACCGAACTGATGTCCGTGCAGGAGCCATTGCTATTGGTGTGGCTATTATTGCTGCTGCCATGCAGGTGAGAGCAGTGCTCATCCGGCAGCTCCTCTTCGTGAGGAAGAGCGGAGGCGGCGGCGGCAGCTAAATCGCTGATATCGAGAGCAGATTGCTGATGCTGATGCTGGGATTTGTCATTGTTCTTTAGCCAGTTGGGCACTTTCAGGATGCTCTGCTGGAGTCCAGTGCGGTCACGGGTGATCTGTGGCAAGAAAACCATTAATTAGAGTCCCAGAAAAACGAAACTTTTAACTATATTTCACCTGAATATGCTGGGCCAGTGGATGAGTGGATCTAGGCTTGTGATCCAATTCCAAGAGGGCAGAGTGTAGCTTAAGACGGGCTCCCTCCAAATACGTAAGCATAGAGCGGATCTGTAAAGGATATTCCCTTATAAGTATCAACCAAATAATCCCCTTAATAATCATAAGCCTCACATGGTAGAGCTTATCGGTGATGTTCTGGTGCTCCTGATGGTTCAGCGATTGCGAAAGGCCCCTTAGGCCATCACGGGATCGACGCTCTCGCTCCAGATCCGTCTTGACCAGCTGCAGGAGCTTGATCAAGGCATGCTTGCGTCGCTCCCGGTTCATGGCCAGTGTGGTGTGTTCACAGTAAAAGTCCGGCAGCAGCTGCTCGCTGGGTCCCTCCGAGTTGCGGCGTATTTGACGCACCACCTGCATATCCTTGGACACATTGCAGGCCTCCAGCTGTGGCTGCAACCGGGCACTGAGTCCGCCCAGAATCGGATTCATGTCCGCAATGAGACGGGCATATTGCTGGGCAAAATTATGCATATTTCCCAGACGCTGCTGCTCGCTGCTCTGCAGCTGGGCACTGCCTCGCAGAACGGCCATTTCCCAGTCAACCCTGGCCCGCTCGGCACGCACACAAAGGGTATAGTATTCAACATCAGCACGCTTCACTGCCTCCTCGGCCTTCTTGCGTTTGTTATCCAACTTGACGCAGTCCTTTTCCGCCGACTTGAGCTCCTTTTCGGCAGCCTGCTTATTGGGTCCCTGATGGAGTAGGGCAATCGATGGGGATTTCTGAATGCGCACATCCAGCATGGCGTCCTGCAGCTTCTCATTCTCCCGAGCGGCCGTATGGGAGGCCTTCTTTGCCTTGGCCTCGCTGGCACGCCATTCGCCCAGGACACGGGCTGCCTTGTCCACATTGCTCTCCACCTGACAGAATGGGAGAAATAATATTAATTACGGTTTTTTAGGGATAATATTTATAGTTTACTCACCGATTTTCGTGCCTTGTGATGACCCTCAACCACGGTCTTGAGCGGCTTGACCAGCTCATCCGTTAGGGAAGCTGCCAGCTGGCGATGAATATCGCTGCGACTCTCCATTTCCGTGGCCACGCCACGCCAGGCATCGGCCACGCTGCCGGGTATCTCCCTGCCAGCCTTGTTCAGCTTATTGGCCAGCTTCGAGAGGGATTTCGAGTAGATGAGCTCCGAGTCGGCTCTAAAGAAAGGTAAAGAAAAATCAGAAAAATCTCTAGAAACTGCCTTTTGTTTTAGTTTATTTATTTACCTCTCCTGCAGGACAAATATAAGCTCCTTGCTAAAGTCACCGCCCTGCTTGACATATCGCCGGAGTTCCTCAAAGCCGTTCTGTCCCTAAATTCAGGATAAATATGTAAGTTAAATATCATTTAAAAACTCTTAGTATTCAAGATCCTCCTCCTGACCAATGACAACAATAATAAGAAAAAGAAAGCCCTATAAATGTATACCTCATCCTTGAACCGCTTGGCATGCGGCGACAAATCCTCCTCGCTATTCCTATTCGACATGGAGGATTCCATTTCGGTGCGTTCGGTGACATCCTCACAGCTTTCGGTCATGTCACGGCGACTGCGATCCGGTGACATGGATTTTCGGGCATCCGCCGTCGTCGACTGATTCAGATTATTTCGGGACTGGGCAAGACGCTTGAGTGGTGTCTGCTGACGCACCACCTCCTTGATCTTGGAACTCTCCTCGCCCAGCCAGTTCTTCATGCCGTGCCAGCCCTTTCGAAGCTTCTCCTTGTTGTGACTGAAATTGATGAGAGTTTGGTTTTTGTTCTTCAGCAAAGTGATCCTTCGTTCGCTGGGTCTCAACTGATCTCTGTGGGTGCAGTATTCCAGATCTATTTCACGATTAAAGTCCTCCGATTCGTTAATCTGACGGGTGAGCTCCTGCAGCTCGTCAATGGACACAAACAAATTCTGGGCATTCAGGCTCTGATAGCTAATGGACTTGAGATCGAAATCAAAGTCTCCGGCATTGCTGCTGGCCAAACTCTGGTGGGAACTCTGCTGGGAGCTGTGATGCGATAGTTTCGAGTTGAAATACAGCGAATCGAGGCTCTTGAAGTGGGCTTGCTGGGCGGCAAAGCCTCCATTGGGTATGGGCGTTGTTCGTGTTAACTCCTGCTGGGATGTGATGGGATTTTTCTCAATGGGCGGCTCATCGTTCTCCTTGTTATTATCACTGGCCGCCAGACTCAGCTCGCTGGCTCCATATAGCTCCGGCAGTTCGGGCAGATTCAAATCCAAGTTGCCAAGCTTTGCCGGTGCCGTAACATTCATGTCCAAGGCCATGGAGTTGGTCTTGTGCAGATAGACTTTCAGTTCGCTGCGATGAAGATTCTGCACCGATTGGGATTGCACCTGCTGGCGGGCAATGCGTGGTCTTCGCATAGGTGGTTCCACAAGGGCACTGCTGCTGTTGGAGTCTTCGTCTGGAGTCTTTGGCGGGGTAATGGCATCCTTAACCGCAATTTCAGCCTCGATTTTGGTCAAAAGATCGGGACTTGGTCCAGGATAGGCATCGGAAGGATGATGCTTGGGTGTTTCAAATTGTTCTTGATCCTCCTCGATATCATCGGCTCGAAGGCAGGGTGTTTTACATATACTTTCTAGTATTATATCATCCTTTTCTAGTTCCCGTTCATCCTGGTCACGTTCCATACTCTCTACTACCTCCTCTGCCAGTATTATTTCCTTCTTTTCTAGTTCCTGTTCGTCCTGGTCGCGTTCTATTTGCTGTGGCGTGCTCCTGGCATCCACAAACTCATCCTCATCCGAACTCTTGGGCGTGAGAGTCCTAACAATGCTGGATGTTTGGGCAATGCCGCCGCCAATCTGCTTCAGCCTTGCCTCGGTCACATCGAAGCGATCCGTGTCCAGCGTGGTGGTTGATATTAACACAGGAGCTCCGATTTCCAAGCGATGATCCTCCGAGTGGCTGCCGGTCATGTTGTAGCTGCCATGGTGGAGTTTACCAGCAGTTACCAGGTGATCTCCGCTGGCGTGATGATGATTATGTTGCTGCTGCTGCTGGTTGTGATGATGATGGTTATCCCTGCCCGTGTGCAGATTCATGCTGCCCAGGTGACGACGTCCGAGTACCGAGTACCGTTTGATACGACCGAGAAAGCCTTTGGCTCCACTATTGCCATTGTTGTTATTATTTATATTATTATTATTATTATTGTTGTTATTATTGTTCGTATTGGCATTATCCGATGATTGTGGCAAATCGGCCGGCATGGCGGCACTATCTTTGCCACTGACCAGCCTGAATTTATTCACCCGCAGGTGGTTCATCGTTGAATGCTGTTCGATATATGACACAGAGCAAAATATTACAAAATCGGTAATTTACACCAAGTTTTTCCTGTGCGTGTGTGCGTCTGTGTCTGTGTGTGCGTGTGTGTGTGTGTGTGGAAGTGCGTGAGTTCTTTCTTTATCTATCTTTGTCGCTGAGCGTGAGTGCAGCGGGGGGGTTAAAAGGAAAGCAAACAATGCTTCTGCTTGCCGGCAAGAGAGAAGCGCTCAAGTAAGAGGAGAGGAGAGTAGAGTCGACGTATGAGTGATGTGTGCCGAGATTTTATTTAATTCAATTCGAACGCCTACTCTTATTTGTTTGTGATAAGAAGTGTTTTTGTTTTTGTATTTTTTGCCCTTAAATAATACCAAAAATTATAATAGTTAATACATTCTTTACAAAATTAATTGTTATGCATGTAAAACATACACACTCTCGAATACATTTATCGAAGATAACCTAAATTCCTTTGGTAGCCCCTTTCTTATAACAAGGTAATCCCTTATACCAAACTCTTATCCCCATTTAATACCCTGTACTAGGTCGATGTTCACCTATATGTAAGTACACACACAAACATAAGAAGCAGAGAAAACAAACACACACACAAACACAACATAAGTAGACAGTGTGTAAAGGGGTGAGACGAGAAAAATAAGAACAAGAAAAAGAAAGGTGCAAAGAATCAGGTGGAGCGAGGAGTGCAGGGCCTTGCGGTAACCCCTGACCCTCTCTCTCTCTCTCTCTCTCTCTCCCTCTCCCTCTCACTCTCCTTTTCGCCCCCCTCTTTGCTCCACTTTCGATGCAGGTAGAGATTACAAAACGCTTCGGCCTGTTTATTGAGGCATAGCAAAGAGAAGGAGAGGTAGCAGAGGTAGGAAGAAGGCAACGCATAAATCGCTGCGTTGGCCACTGCACACAGAAAATATGAAAAGTCGCCGCCCTTATCGACTGACTCCAGCTTGACTGCGTTTCTGTGTTAATTCTGGCCGATCAGAAGTGACTATATGTTTATATAGCAAAAGTGCGTAACAACTCGTCGTGTGGGAAAAAATCGCTTCGTTTATAGTAAAGTCAAGTGAACTGCAGGTGAGTTTTTGTACATTCCCTGTCAACATTTTGGCACTAGCTTGAAAACTTTATACTTTTTAATTATGCAATTTTTTTATAAATTATACCAAAATATTAGTTATTTTCCTTTTAGGTCTTAAAAGTTAATATCAAAATATTTAAAATAATTACGACTGCTATATTTTTGCCCTGTATTGTTCCCTTTTCACTGTGAGCATTTCTCCGCTTAGCAATTCTGCTGCTCCTCTTCTTTTGCTCCTCTTCTTTTGCTCCTCTTCTTCTGCTCCTCTACTTTTGCTCTTTTCACCATTCCGTGTGGTTAATTATATAAATCATTTATTTATGAACTATTTACTTTCGAGTTAAGCCAGATAATGGCTATACTCGACGATTTTCCCCCATTTCATTAACGCCGCCAGAATGAAATGCAAATTGTTTTTATTTTTCCCTGGGCAAATCATATTTTTTTTTCTAATTGCAAATGTGCATAAATACATACATATATGTATATGTATGTATGTAACTCTGATGTCTGTTGTTACAATTGCATTGCAAAGTGGAGCAGAGAGCGAAGAGAAGGAGGAGGAGGAGGGGGAAGAGAAGGTAGAGAGGGAGTTGGGAGAGAACTGGGGGACAGGCCGACGATCATCGGCAGAGCTCATTAGGCGGCAGTTGTTGTTATAACTGTAATGTGATGTAAGCTTCGTGCCAAGTCTCTACCAGTATTTATGTGAGTATATGTGCATGTATAGGTGCATTCTACAGTGAGCACTCTATGCAAAGAAATTCTTTGAATTTTAAATAACAAATATATGATTATAATGATTTATTATAATATTTATTCGAATTTATTAACTATACACTTTTCTTTTATATTTTTATATATTCTTCACCATACTTCTATTTACTATTTTCTTTTCTCTATAATCTAGTCATCACTGTACTAATGAGAGCTTGTGTTTATTTTTTGTAGATATCTGGGTTGCTTTGTTACAGTTTTTGCGATTCAAATGGCCGACCTGCGAAACCGTAGTAAGTAAAACAATTTAATTACATTTTGCACTTGTTTGTTGTTGCGGCTAATAGCATTTACATCGAAGAAGCCGAACCGGGGAAAAGAAAGATGCAAAACAGTCAGCAGGGGGCGAAGCCGGGTTAAGCAAAACAGGCAAATAAACACACAAAAGTCAGGCACTGGGGGGCACAAGGGGTTAATCACTCTGTCTGCGATATGTCACGTTTCTGAGGAGGCAAGTGGAGTGCGATAAAGTGGAGTGTGTGACAAGTCAAAAGACAATTCAACTAATGAGCGAGCTTAGCTTAAAAGCCGCCCAAGCTTACACTGGGCCGGAAAAGGAAACCAGGAGACAGTTGAGAGAGGGAGAGGAGAGCATAGTTTAGTTGTCCTTTTGTGAGATGATATTTCATAATTCCCAAAATCCTTGTTTTGTGAAAACTAATTTGAAATTTTGCTTTTATTTAAGATTTTGTATTTAAAAAAATTTGGTTTAATGAAAATATTTTTTAATCTTGATTAATTTTTAATATTTAATGCATATCTTAAAAATCTTAAATTAAAGCAGTTTTCCTTTAAATATAAATTTGATTTATTAAAAATCGTATGGTTATCACTGAATATATTTGTGCAATTTATGAAACCGAAGTAAATTTTATCATAATTGTTTGTACTTAGTTGCCAACCGCCTTAAAAAAGTTCTCTTCATTTAATCAATCTTATCACACTTATCTGAGCTTTTTATTCTTTTAAATAAACACTGAGTATAAAGTAAAATGAAAATAAATCACTACACAAACACTCGAAACACTCGACTTAAAATCTTGCAAATATTTCTCTGGTTCAGGTTTTATTTTTCTTGATTTTAATTTCTGATTTTTCACAACTTTATTTCAACTGCATCTTATGGAACCGCAAAAAAAGGGGGCGGGGCAGAGGCGCAAAACAAACCAAGAGGAACCTACAATTATGGCCAGCGGCGGATCATACAGACCCACGACGAACAGTGGGGAAGGTGGGATGGATGGATGGATGCTTCCAAGATCGGGATTGAATCGAAAGGACTACCTGCCCGTGGGTCCGAGAGCGATCTCTATAAATAGAGTTGCCAACAACTGTGTGGCAATTGCAGGCCACCACCGACAATTGCCGTCTTCCCTATCCTCTCCCAGTTCCCTCTGGTTTTGTGCTCCTTCGCTTTTTATGGCAATTTATGATTAATAAAAGGAATTAATCGCACAAAATGCCAAGCGAGTGGCCATAATTGGTGGCACACCGGACTACTCCCGAAGGCCAATGGGGATCACAGTCCAAGGTCGGTCCTTAAAGGTTATACCCTTCCCTTCCTATACCTTAGTTAGATCTATTTTGCCAGTTCTCTTGAATATCCTTCGTTCGTGTATTTTCATTTTTGTATCTTTTATCTTTTCTTTGTTTCTTTATTTAATTTGGCTTTTATTTTTCTAAATTAATTTTGATTTCACTCCCGATTTGCGATTTCCCTTCGATAATTAACGACGTTCAACTGATTTATAGTTCTACTCGACTTCAGTTTTTATATAAATTTAAGCCGGGCGGTGCACTTGAAGAAATTAAATATTAAGAATCTTTCCAATTTATAGGGCATGACTTGTAAGATAAAATAGAGGAAGTAATTGTTACAACTGTTCTCTGAAATTATTATTCAATAAAAGCTAAGCTTAAACTAAAAACGTTGAAGAAACCATATAAGAACTTTTTAAAACTATTTAATATTTGCAATTTTAAATAGATAATATCCTCGTTTCATATTTATTTAATTATTTAAATTTGATGTTAAATTCATGGCCCGATTTCGCTCAGTGTCCTGCTGAGCCCCTCTTCATAAGGTCCAAAGTATCTATGTACCTATGTGCAAATGTACCTCTCAATGCCTGATACTAAAAGTGTGCCTTTTATATAGAAATTGATTCCCATAAACAAAAAGTGCCACTCGCACACCCGCTTAGAGTATATAGACCATAATGGGTTTTGTTTTCACCTGAAAAGAAGGAACACAATAAAAAAAAACCTGCATATTCCTTACGTTTATATGGATTAAAGTATTATCTATGTATGTATCTCTAGGATGGTGAAAAAGTATCTGGGAATCTTTGGCGTTGTTATGCGACTATTTACTTGGCATTAAATTCATTCCAACGCTGGATCCGCCAGTAGTTTATGATCCACATTTATCTCATTTAATGTCTAGAACAATAAACAAAACGCAAAGCAAAGCGTGTTCTTGCCAAAAAAAAAAAGAAAGAAAGAAAAAAACGAATGAGAAAAGCTGAATAGATTTCTGGCCTTTGCACTTCGCCTCGTGTGCGATCGGTTGATCTTTCGATCCCAAAAATAGAGAAAGAAAATAAGGCAGAGCAGTAGAACTGAAATAAAACTCACCAAAAACAAAATTTCAAAAAAAAAAAAAAATAACAAGAAAAACACCTTATAAACAGTGGTGCTCGTGTCTGTATGTCGACGCTTTCTGTTTCACTTACGCAAATATTTTCACAACTTATCGCGAGATGTTGCGCCAAATGCGCAGGGTCTGAGACCCGCCGAATGCAAAAATAATTCTCTTAATGAGGCATTCAATGGCGAACCGCTCTGTATGTGTGTTTGCCTTTCCCCGCATTTCTCAAATACCATTTAAAAATGGCCAAGACTGTTTTTTACGAGTTCATATGTCTGTCTGTCTGTCTGCCTGTCTTTTCGCCCTCTAATCTCTCTCTCCAACCACCTGACTCGGGTAGGTCACGTTCGGCTAGGTGTTGGGATGATTTCATTGAATGCGAAACGAGATATCTGAGATACAGGTGCAGATAACTGCGGGTATCTGTATGATAAACGGATTACAATAAACGATAAGGAAGTTTGGCGAAAACTGAGATATCTTAGAGGTATATTTTGGATATCTTTAGGGTATCTTTAGTATAACTTTCTGGAAAAAGTGAGTAAAGTAAAGTGAGCTGGTTAATGAACACATTTCTTTAATGGCTTGGCATAATCTACAAGAAGTATCTACAATTATTAAAGAAAAATTTAAATAAAAATAAAAGAAGTTATAGCAAAAAGCAACTAACTTTGCCACACGTTTAGTTATACGTTTTTAGCCTTGCTAATTAGTTAACGTATTTACTATAAATATTTTTTAGAGTCAGTAAAGTGTTTATATAATTTTGTGCTTAAAGCTGGTAATTTTTTTTGTTTAGATTCGCTGAGTTTACAGTGCTTTATAAAAAAAGGAAAAACGTGCCTATTAACGTGAGCTTACATTAATAGTATAAATTTAAACATTAAATGCAGAAATACTACAAGAAAAATAACATGTAGCACTTTAATAGAGTTTTTGATAGTTTTAGTTCTGAAAGTTTTTATGGAAAAATACATAAACGTGACATTATCATTATAGATACTTTATTTATTTAAGAGATTATATTGTTTATATGCAAAAAATAATTAAATAATGAAAGAAATCCATAGGATTTAACGAAATCAAATAAATATTTTTAATAAATAAAAACTCTAAATAAAAACCGAAAAAACTATATATGTATGATCTCTAATTGAAATGACCAAAGTCCGGGAGTTTCATACAGAAGTCAAAGTTTATGTTATTAGTGTTAATTGAACACAAACTCCCCCTCTTACAAGTTAGAAGTTTACTTCAAATTAGTAACTTTACAAACAAGCAGAGAGCTGTTGCTCCACTCGTTTCATGTGGGTGTCAGGGGGTTAACACAATTAACCCATGGCATGGCACCGCCTCAATCAATTTTTTCCCTAAATGTCATTGACATGCAACGACGTTGCAGCAGGCCAGCAATTGACCGAGGGACACGGGGACACGAGAGCTCGAAAAGCTTTTATTTAATTTTATTTTTTTTTGTAGTTTTTCTTCGCCTCAATTCTTCTGCTGAATGCCGTTAGCAGAAGACGAAAACGATGGCCGTCTCTGTCACTCTTAGCCGGGCTCTTAGCGCCCGTCAATCTTGTTAGAAATGCGTTTGAAATTCTTCTTGAAAAGGCCCAGAAGAAGAAAGAGCAGAAAGAGAGGAGACGCGTCGTCTAAAAAGTGGCTGCATTTATTTTTATTCGACATTCGGTCATTTTAAGGCTTACGCTTTGTTTTTTCATCATTGTGTGTGTGTGTCTTTGTAATCCGTTGAGGAGTGAGTGTGCCTAATTAACTATATAGAATTACGGTGGAGCTTCAATATAAAGAAATTGTGATGTAACTTGGAAAGTTAAATATTTGGGGGATTTTTTTAAATTGAAAAGAAACCTTGTCAAAGTATAAACTTCTTAAATTCTGTTTAAAAATATAATTTATTGATATATTTTTAGTAAATGATTTTAAATAGATTTTATTTTAAAGAAAATAATATGCAGATTTTATGGAGACTTCTCAAAGAATTTAATTTTGTTTAATTTGCATTTAATTACTAAGAACATTGATTATATGTATCTTTGGCATCTCATATTTTTGAAGCTTCTATAACCCCTTAGACCTTAGGCACACAT
This sequence comes from Drosophila truncata, assembly GCA_008042515.1. Taxonomy (NCBI): domain Eukaryota; kingdom Metazoa; phylum Arthropoda; class Insecta; order Diptera; family Drosophilidae; genus Drosophila; species Drosophila truncata. The sequence continues at coordinate 94,233 of VNJQ01002603.1, read as the reverse complement.
TTCACTGTCCCCAAAAGATATCGACTCGTAACGGTTTATCGTTATTTAACAATAAAGTTCTGCCAAAAGCCTCCAACAATTGCTGGGCCATAAATAATTATGCTAATCGCTTGGCTAAACCAAAGAAATCGCGCCATCAAAAGCGAACGAACAACGGTCATGTAAAGATCACATAATATCTATAAATATATACATATATATTTTCTGGGGGATATATACATACATATGGATGTGTGTAGATGCGTGTGGTTTTTATTGTGTTCTATTTAGGAATTGTACAAAAATAATTGGCACATTTTCAAAGTTGCTTAGACTGTGTTTCGGTTATTTGTTATTTATTTCATGGAAGTCTGTGTTGCAAATAGAATATTCGCTCATTAAATTGCAGCTAAAGAAACATCGTTTTGGCGCATCTGACAGATGCGTTTGTCATTTGTCATGGCGCACAAACTTGAGCTAATTTTTGTTTGGAAGCGTCAGGAGACAACAAGGTCGGCCGGCAGATAGCACCAACTATAAAGGGGGGCCCCCGCCAAAGACACTATTTGATTTTTCTCGAAAAATACAAACACATACACGAAATATACAAAAAAAAATAGATATATGTGTATCTACACGATGCATTTGCGTCAGTTTTGTATCTCGCAGATGCAGAATCGAAACACGAAAAATAGAAAACCGTTGCAGGGGGTTAGCTAAGGCTGCGTCAGTTGTTCCAAAAATTATTTAGCGTAGTTGTCAAATTCTCAGGGAAATTGGATTAAATATTGTTTTATTTTTCCGACATATTTCATATTTTTCGGAATATTAATTTATTTTTCTTTAATACTTTGTATTTTGATAGCTACCAAAAGCGATTATTATATTTTTAGAATTAAATAAGGGCATAATTCAGGTCTTTTCTATAAACTTATATTTTAAATTTAATTAATTTTATTAATAGATTTTTTAAAAACTCTTACTTTTTACATTTAAAAAGCTGTTTATTTGAAAATCTCCGTCGTAATGAATATTACTTGAGAATTTTGTGTTTTAAATATTTAAATAATGGAAAGATTATAAAACAAAGATATTTACGTTATCTTTTTTATTTAAAATTTTTCTTTTATATTTTAGAGATTTCTTTAAAAGATTTCAAAACCCGAGTGATTTTTATACATACTTTCCTGAAAATATCAATAAAACTTATAGAAAGAATACTATTAACAGTTCAAAAAATATTTCAAAAAATCAGTTTTTGATTTTCTAGAAAACTCAAATTCCTTCCCATATTCCAATTGATTGAAATTAAAAAAAAAAAACGATTAAAGACTTGATTGTTTTTATCGCTCCACTTTTTTTCACGGCAGGGATTTTGAAAAGTCACACGAAAATAATTCTCATTCAATTTCAACATTCAAAATGAAATCAATCAAAAAACAAAAACCTAATTCACTGCATTCTATATGGTTGTTATTATTGTTATTTCGCACGTTTCACACACGCACACTCAGAAAAAAGAAAGAAAAAAACAATTAGATATTTCGTATTGCGGTTATGCAAACAACAAAATATCTACACATAGATACATAGATATATCTCTATATAGATGGGAGAACTGGTGTAGAATTTACCGAAAATAAGTTAAACTCGAATGATGAGTGCAATTATTATTATTATTATTATATTTGCTATTGTTATTTGCCTACGGCGGCAGCGGCGACATTTACAGCAACGCGCGACGTCGGCGTCGGCGACTAAATTTAGAACGGCTCAAAACGGCGACGTCGACGGGGCACAACGCGCGGCAGCAGACTGAAGTGCCGCCGGTGGGAGCTCTGCCAGAACGCAGAGCGCCAACGCCGACAGAGGCTGTGGAAGTGGCAGCCGCAGCAGAGCACAGTGGGGTTGGTTTTAATGAATTAATGGACAGAAAAATAAGGCATATGAATGATATAATCATTTTTGCAAAATATAAGGAGTAGTGAAAAATATATTTTTAGAAAATTTTGAAGACGGAAATCTTTTCAAAATAAAATATAATATTTTTATATTTGATTATTTTAATACTTAAGAAAATTACTAAAATATATAAAATTCTTATGAGCAAAATTAAAAGATTAAAAGTAAGACATTTTAAGTGTAAATCAATATACATTATAAAACGATCATATTTTTTTAGGTAAATATTTTATTTTAATTGCAAATTTGATTTTATTTACAATATTGCTTTTCTTAAAAACTTTTTGCATCATAATAATATTTTTGTATTTATTTTTTATTGTAGTGACAAATAAATTCCTTATGTCATTAAGATAGGCTAGAGAAACTATGGTTTTCAGGATATAATAATAATATTAATATTAATAATATATTATATATTATTAACTCTTGACATTAAAATATAATCAGTAATTGATAAATAATCTTTAATCTAAATTAAATTTTTACTGAATACAATAACTTCTGTGTAAATATGCAAACTTGGAACAAAAGGTCACTTCTTTGACAAGAAAGCTAAATATCCACCCCACTGTGCAGTGCAGCATTGCAGCAGGGGCAAGACAGAGCTAGAGATACAGTGCAGCAACCAAAGAATGCAGATGCAATGGGGAGCACAGAGTGAGAGAAAAAGAGAGGAAAGAGCGCTTTGCGCATGCGCAGCGGTGCATTGCTGGCTGCGCCTAAGCAGGAGACCTGAGCTCTGCCTGGATGCTGCTCTGCACCTGTTCTGACTCTCCACTCCAGCTGCTTTGTTTTTGTTTTGGTTTTTATTTTTTTGTTTATTATTATTGTGGACAACAACGCGTAGGCCAAATATTTGAATGGGGGACCGCTGCGATGACGCAGACGCAGACGGTGACGCCATTACGGTACTAGCGCAGCCATCACGTCGTCTGCACAGCATGCAAAGCGGTACGGTACTCGCTGATTGGCCTGCCAATGTACCGTTGCACAGTGGGCTTTGATCGATCAGCGGCATAATTAATTAATTAAATACTTAATTGGTAATTGGCAACAAAGACAGAGAGAGATAAAACGGTGGAAAATATGAAGATATTTGATGGGTTTATTAGGTTTGCAGGCAGAATAAATATAAATAACTTTTTGTATATTTTAAGTAATATTTATAAGTAATATCTTTCGGAAGTTCTATAATGTTTATAACAAAATATATCTCCTTTGTTTATCTGGCAGGTTATGTGCAGCTGTTTTTTGCCGAATATTTGACGTATCTTTATGGTTTCCATTGATTTTTCAAAGATGTTTCCTGATGCATCCAAAATAAGAGGTATTTATATATATTTTTATGCTCTGATCTGATATTATAGTTCTAAAATTAATCTTTTATTTTAATTGTATTAAATGTTGGCATATCTAGTTATTTTTATAGTTTGAATATTTGTTTTAATTTATTTTATATCACATTTATTTTTGAATTCATTCACTTGTGGGTTTTTTAAAGATATTTTTTATACGATCCATTCTTTTTGTTAGAAGTTAGTTAGAACTTCAAGTTAGAATCCTCAAGATCGGCTTCCTGAAGTTAGGCATCGTTTCTTGCTTGATTTGATCTTGCCTTGTTGATTTTTTTTTGTGTCACTTGTACACATTTTGCTCCACTGTGCACCATCGACTTTGTCTGCAGAGTGATACAATAAATTTAAGCAGCTAAATAGCTAAATGCACGTGCTGAGTGGAGAGACGGCGACGCTGACTGCCGTTGACAAGTACCGGTATTATGGTCGCCGGATCGCTGGATCTTCGGCTCTACGGATCTCCGGATCCCGGTTGCATAACCATAACCATGGGCATGCGCTTCAGATGCGATTTATGCAGCTCTTGGGTGATGTGATGGTGATTATAATCGGAATAGGAATCGGAATCGCTGGAAACCGTTCACACGACACGAACGGCGGCGGGCTGCTGCTGCTGCACTTGCCGCTTGACCGACATTCGCCGGCATAAAAACCCGTACTTCGGGTTTTCCTCGCCGGCAACGAGTATCTTGTATCTTGTTTTGTTTTTTTTTCTATAACTTTTTTGGCGTTTGAAAAATGTAAATTAACCCGTGTTGTGACATTTATGAGATGCATCTTGTGGAGCTGCAATGCCTGCATAGAAAAACTATTGTAAAACTGAAACTTACTTGTCATTGTTGTCATTAGGCGGAGGTGCAAAAATACTTGAATAACTCTTTTGAAATCAGCTTACCTGTAAAGGAAACAAATGCGGATTTAATTTTTTGTTAGGGGATAATATATGGGATTTTGGTTAATGAGTGACTGAAATTAAATGGAGCAACCAAATACCTTTGGGAATAACTATAGTTAAAAGGTCTTGAAACCGTCACCGAAGAGCGAAAGATCTGAAAACTCAAAGCTTTACTATATCTACACGGGCTTAGCCAATACCAAAACCTATTTGCAAGAGGTAGTAAGGTTTTACACCTGTTTTCTCAAGTAGATAAGTTTCATACCAGGTATCTTTGTTCGTTTTCTGTTGAATAATATCTTTTAATTTTTACTTTTTTTCTTTTTATAAGCTCTGGATTTAAATCAAAGAAAATTAAGTTATTAAAGCTTAATATGTAGTTTTTATTTTAACTGAATTGGATTCTGTTTTCTGTACAAAATACATTAGTATTGAATTATTTTTATAAGTATTTAAAATGACTGAAACCTTTGATTCTGTGTCAACTTTGAAGCTAAAGTCGATATATAAATCTTTAATTTAGTGTGGTGATATTCCTTTTGATATATTAAAGCAATATCATTGAAACAAGTTATTTAAATTCAATGTTTTACTTGATATTTTAATATTAAAAGCGATATTGTTTCATATTCAGGATCTACTATATTTTCTTGAGCGAAATATAATTTTTAAGATATATTTATTTATGTAAAATTTTTTAATAATATTCTGTTTCCTTAAAAGTGCAAATGTAAATTTTTATTCAAATATTTGATGACATATTACAAAATAATTCATATAAATTATAAAAATTAAATCACAAGGAAGATTCGAAATTTATTTCTAAATTATTATTGTTCTTTATTTTAAGAGCAGCTTTCTAAAATAATCTGTTTCAAAGAGCTTCTTTTTAAAGTCAAGAATATTTATTTAAGCTTATAGATTGGCAAATGTGTTTGCTTTTTAGTTTGAAATAATCAATTGTGTTGAGTATTTGGCTTCCGTTTTGCCTTGTACTCTTTTTTTTGTTTTTGCCTTTACTTAGTACTCGTTACCTGTAGCTATCTTTCTAGATGTTTAGTTGTTTTTTGTTTTTGCTGCTTTTTTTTTTATTTACATACAACTTGCACTTGGCTGCTAAATACCGTCGGTGAAACGGGTTTAACAATCGCAATCAATTCACACCGATTCGTGGGGGTTATATGGGGGTGGCTGGGGACAGGGGTAAACACATAATAATAAATTTAATTTCGATGGCAGATCTCAATTGTGTTGCTAAACAAATGAGTTAAACGCTCCAATGGGTTGATGTCACCGATGATCGTTCGTTCATACACACTTTATGCAGTTTGCAGTTTGTATATGGGATCTGTTTAGTTCGGTATTGTTTCGTAGATCGTTGGATGTGTGGGATGCAGAGATGGAGCCGGAGCTGGAGTTGACACTGATTTCTCGGGTGCAATCTTACCTGAGCGTTACCCATTAGAGCATCGACTTCGGTCCCAAGATTCAGTTCGATCGGCTGCACCTCCTCCAAGTTGGCATAGATCGGCTGATCCTCACTAACGCTCTGGCGGAGCCTTCTCTTGTCCCCGTTCTCGCTTTGATTCTTCCGCTGATTTTGATTTTGATTTAAATTCAGATTCTTCTCGGCCTTCTGGGCTTCTTCCTGGGCTTCTAGTTTCTGCTGTTTCTTCAGATGGGCATTCAGATTAATGGCCGACTTGGACTTGGCCCTCGCATACCGCGCCGAGCAGCGCAGACTCTTCAGAACTCCGTAGGATCGGGCATTAGCCAGCTTTTTCACCCCCAGAGACAGAGATTTATATATTTTTTATATATATATATATAGTTATAGATAGAAATAGTACATATAGACACAGAGGGCAGGCAGGAAGGACAAATGAGGACAGGGCTTGTGCGCGTTGGGGTAATTGTTATATTAATGTTAGGGTATTATCTAATCGAAATGCGTCTTAAAGATATACACAAAAACCTGATCCCATGAAATGTTTTTTATAATGAATCAATTCCTAAAAATATGCGATGAGAATGGTAGCACTCAAAAATAACAAAAACAAAAGCTATTGAGTAATGATTTAGAATTAGAAATTTATACGAAATTCCTAAGACCCTGGAGAGGTCTAATAAAGAGTCTATAGAGTCTATAAGTCTGAATTGTATTGTGAAATATACATCCTATTTATTATATTTCTATTATATTATTAGAAATATATATTTTAAGTCAAAGTCAGCCGTTCTGAAAGGTTTTTCGATGATATAGAAAAGGGGTTCTATAAGATTTTGAGCTTATGGATTGCAAACTATATTATCTAATAAATCTACCTCAACTTTATATCAAATAACTTCAATTTACTTTTAAAAATTCAAAACTTAAGAAGTATAATTATTAGAAACCCCCAAAATAGCTATGCATACACTTTTACACTTTTTATTACGTCAACAATTAGTTTTTCACTTTAAAGATAATCACCTTTAAGGCGAAATTTCAACGTTTATACGCAAGTGCCATTAATTTTGACCGCAAGTGTATGCAATTAAATACATAGATGGTATACGCTTAGAAATGGTGAAATGGGATGGTTTGTTTGGGTTTTTTGGGCCTGTCCACTTTCTATTAACTACGTGACGGCATGCCCATATATGATCACGAATTTCCAAAGTCCGAAAACTAAGGCTTTGCCAACTTCCGGCAAAAAATACAGAAAATATAAGGAGGGAAAAACAAGCTGCCTAGTTTCAGGTGAGGATGATTCAAGGCGCGTTAATGCATCGGCTCTACCCTTACTGTCTATATATAGACACATGACCGAAGCCGCCAAGTCAATGTCTGTAGATAAAACCATTGAACTAAGTAGCTGGTAATGACAGTAAATAATATGTTGCACTGAGGGGAAAAACAGGGAGCAGGTATCAGGTAGTAATTATTAATTAAAGACTGATCTTAAAAGGAAATTTATATATTAATATATATTGATTAATATTATATTAATAATATTATATAGATCAATATATATTGATAAGATACTAATTGTATTTTTTTGTATTAAAATATCAAGAGATATAATTTTCTATTATGTTTTCTTATTGATTTAAATTTTCTTTATATTTTCTTTCACTTTTAAACTGTAGTAAAAATATAATTATATATTATAAAATGTTTTATTTTCCATAAAACCCATTAAATATATAATATTTCCAAAGATCTCCCCTTTCTCGTTGTGCATTTTCAAGTGCTTTGATCGTACAAGCAAATCACCGACAATTGCTACACCGGCATTGCGCATACGCCCCATTGGCTGTGCACATGTACCCAAAGTACCGACTGTGTACGAAGTGGGCCAGCAGCAGCCAGAAAAACTCGATTCTGTGAGGCGATTTGCCAAAAGAAAGTCCACATGTTTGGCATAGAACAAGTCCAACCAGTAACCGAGCAAACCTAGCAAAAACAATGATTAAAAATATACACTGCACTTCCGATGGCAGGCTTAAGCAATGGATAAATGGAAAACCAAAGCCCAAATTGGATTCCCCTTCCTTTAAAACAAAACAAAACAAAATACAAAAAAAAAACTGACTGAATGCGGAACCTGGCAGGCGGATATTCAAGGAGGTTGCCACACAAGTTAACCGGCAACAAGTTGGATGAGTCTCTTGCCCAAGAACTGGAATAAAACTGCCCAAGGTCTTGAGTGTGGCGAAAATGAAATACAAAAACTCGAAAACCTGCTGCTGTTTCAGTACAAAAAAAAAAAGAAGTAGAGTTCTACATTTCTAAACTAAAGTCGTAACAGGTCTTGAGACAATTAGAGCAACTTGAGGCTATAAATAAGCAAAACAAAATTGCGACGTTCCTCTATTTTGGGTGGGTTTGAACTTGAAATGGGTGGGGTTTTCATTATTTTTATGGGAAGGTAAATATAAGATTGCTTTGAAGTGAAGATTTGCATTTGAGGGGGTTTGGGGGGGAAAATATATTGTTTGAAGTCTATTAAAAGGAATATAATGCTTTGGAAAAATATATCTAGAATTATTTAAGCAGAAACTTTAAGATATATTAGGTATACGTGGTGTATTTATATATTTTATACGCATATATTCCAGCAGAAACTTTAAGATAAATTATATTTATAATATTTAATAATATTTATCTACTTTTAATAATAAATAAATATTTTAAAAAATGCCATCAGTATATATATTAAGTATACGTATTAGAGGTGGAGAACTATCGATAGTTTTATCGGCATCGATAGTGATCTAGTGTTCTTTTCCCTAAAGTCGTCTGAAAAATAAGATAATACGTAATTTTTAACACTAAACATTCCCTTTTTCAAAAAGCGCTCCATATTTTAATAGATTCTATTAGTTTTATCTTATTTTTCAGACGATTTAAGGGAACTAGATCACTATCGATGCCGATAAAACTATCGATAGTTCTCCATCTCTAATACGTATACACCACATATACCAGCAAAACCTTTAATATAAAATATGTATTATTTCTCTGTTTAAATTTATTTTAAGACACTTAAGTCTGAATTTTTTCTTCTTTATTTACTCTACAAACTCTTAATTTAATTTAATATTTTTCTTATTTTTTACTCTACAAACTCCCCTCGCTTTGGCTGCATTTGTAATTAGCTGAATTCGCATTTCGTTACACGCTCCACAGCCCATTCACAATGCATTCGAGAAGGAAGCGTCCGATTAGGCCAACACCCACCGAACCCCCACCTGTGCACTTGCACCTGTCGAATCAGGCTTATAATCGATTGGTATTATTATTATGGCATTATCTCAAGTTCAACGAACTGTCGCTAAGACAGTGGCACAAGGAGAACGACTGGCAGCCAATTAAAGTGAAATAATTGCTAATAATTAACTTCAAATATCAAGTATACGCAACGAGTGCACATATCAAGTATACGCAAAGGAAGTGGCTATGTCCAAACTTTTATAACTGATTTTTTATGGCAATCAATGGTTCAAAAGCCTTAAAGGTGAGTGCATTTCTTGGCCATAAAAGTAAGGTCAACGTTTTCATTTTTACCAAGAAATTCATTGAATTGTGTAACTTTTTTATTTTAGGTTGGAACTTGGTGAAAATATAACTGGCTTGAAGCAGACTTTACAAAATGTAAGTGATTAATTAATTAAGAAATTATTGAATGATACAAAAATAGTAAAAATAATTGAAAGAGACGACAATTAAAACCCACATTTGAGGTAAAACCTTCAGTTTCAACTCATCACCCGTCTACACATATTTATTTCTAAAACTAACTAATTTAATTGAATTAAATTGAATCAAGTTGCCATTGTTAGCATATAGCCTTGTTGCACTAACAACAATTATCTGGCCATTGTTAACACAACTCATTCAATGCCTGATATTGAGGGACTTAATATGTTTGCTCTACAAAAAAAAAACACAGAAACTGGGTAGAATTTCAATGCAAGTTCAATTATCTATGTTAGCAACAGATTCATTCAGATAATTTATGCCAGATTCTTTCAAATACTTTCTAGGGAATTACTCATTGCAGAATATTATTCTTAACTTTGTTATTTATATATTTATTAATTTTTTTCCATCTTCAATCTTATTTTTGAACTGAAAACTTCTTTGTTGGTTATACGGAAATTCTTAGAAATTCTTAGAAATTCTTTGAAATTCTTTAAAATTCTTTTTTCCTGACTTTCGACTTCTTGCCAAAATAACATATATATTTACGATCTTTTGTTTTGGTTGTTGACTTATTTTCGGTTGCCTCTCTTATCTCTTATCAACGCTTTTTGCGAAATTCCCTTATCACAAAATGCATTCTCGCCGCACCACGAAGCTTGGAAAATTGCTTCTATTTGGTTTTTTTTCAATTTCATTTTTCTTCTTGTTTCAAAGCTTCAATTGTAGGTCAGTGTCGTAGAGTCGTTGCTCCACAAAAGTCCATATAAAGTGACTAAGGGGCCAATGGCCACGCCCCACACACTCTGACTTAGTCACTAAGTTCAAACCGATGACAAATATTTTCAGCTGTAATTTATTTGCGTTCTTTTCTACCTCGTCTCTTGTTTTTTTTTTTTTTGTTGTTGTGTTTATCTATCTAACTATCTATATATCGCCCGTCGACAACAACAACAATTAGTCGCATTCAACAATATATATTCAGCGGAGAAGTCAGGATGAGTGTGCGAATGAATGGTAATGACAGGGCTCGGGGCTCGCTTTCAATGCGAAAATCTAGACAACTTGTGTGGGTTTTTCGCTCAATACTCCCACTGAACTGAAAGCCAAAAGGTTTATAATTCATAAAAAAAAGGGGAAAAATATGAAAGAGAAATGGGTGTAAAAGCGTAAAGAAAACTCTGATACAGCAGGCTAATATTGAGCCTGAAAAATTAATTATTTCTATCTCATTTGCATGTTTACTGAGATTTTCCCACATCTTTTTCATGGTTAAATTATAAGTTCTGTGGTTTTTAACATGAGAAATTATAGATAGCCTTAGTTTTGATATATAAAATATGAAATAAATACCCAGAGATGGCAGAAAAATTGCTGATACTTGATGTCATAAAAACATTGATATTTTAATAGTTCTACAAACAAATGTGCTATAAATTCTTATTTTGTTTTTGATATTTTGCAGTAATTTCTTTCTACAAAAATGTTGTTAGAAATTTAACTTTTATTTATATATTTTAAGAAGTTAAAAAGGATATTGATATATTAAAATTTGTGTGATATTTTTGAATATTTCAAATTTTTATATATTAAAATTTACGATTTTTGGGAATCATATTGCACTCACTGTCAATATATACTTTGTTGATTTATTTATGGCGATATTTAAGTATTTTTTAAAGAATATATAGAATTACCATACAGATATAAAGCAGGCAGTTTTTCTCCACAAAGGGGTTGTTAAAAATTAAATTTCTGACAGGTTTTAAATCTTAAAAAAATATATATAGATTGTTTGGCTAATTATTGAGATATTTGATATTTTTGCATGCCAAGTTTTCCGTTTTTTTTGGACAATATCCTACTCTCCTTTGAATAATAATATATATTTGATAAAATACTACAATTTTTATCTCTATCTTAAATAAAAGCATAACTTAGGCTCTTCATGGCATATAAAATAAAAATTCAAAGTTAGTGATCATTTATAGCCACTTTAATGTAGACTTAAAATGCAGCTACAACAAACTACCAACATTTTCACATTAAAACTGGTTTTACGAGCACTCGTTCTAATGACAGAAATATGATATAGTAACAGCCCAAAGTGATTTGTTTATAAACTAATGCTTTAAATGCAGTTTAAAAGGCTTTATTTCTTCGTCTAAATAAAGCTTTAAATTACCTAATATATATATTTATTTCAACTAGTTTATTATTATTTTTAATGGGTCAAGTTTGAGCTAAATCAATTCCGATTCCGAATTCATGATGTGGAGTATGGAGAAAGGGAAAAGGCAATGCCATTCAAGCATTTGAATATACTTTCCAAAAGCCGAGAAATCGAGAAGTGAGAAATCGAGAAGCGAGAAGCGAGAAACGAGAACATTTCTGCTTCTTCTTGGGAGGGCGGCCTTTGTATCTTTTGAGTATCTTTGAGATATATGTATGAAACACTTGTCGCGGTCTCTGCTGCCTTTCTTGTTCAACCGATTTAAACGAGGCCAGATCTCCTAGGCCAGAGCCCAAGTCTGGGCACGTTTTTGTTACCAATTTTATGTGTGCTTCTGTGCTTTTGCTTTTTTTTTTCTACAAGTTTTTCTGCTTCTGTCTCTGTTTTTTCTTGTTGTTTTTCGTTTTTCGTTTCGAGTTTTCTTCTTTGGCTTCTCGAATCGGTCACAGTCTGAGCTGAAAATCAATTACCGTTAATGCTGGCCCACATACGAGCGGTTAATATGGGTTATAGCATTGAACGTGACTTGGCTGGAACCAAAGACTTTTGGCCCGATCTTCACAATAACAAAAAATAGAGGAAAAATAACGAAAAACAACGAAAAACAACGAGAAACAAGTATATTTATTTAGATAAACAGTGAACTCTTGATGTAAGGAACTTGATTAGCAAGTAATACTTTTTTATTTACAATTTTAATGAATTTACACATTTTTAAAACTCAGAATTTTAAGAAAATTGATTAGTTTCGGTTATATTTTTGGAAAATTAAATAGTTTAAAAATTTTCCATTTTTAAGACATTTTTCCTAACTACAATTTGAATTTAAGAAGTTTAAGTACACTTTTTTGGCTCATTTATTATTATAAAAAATAAAAACACTTAGAAATACCATCCTATTGTTTATATATAAAATATTATCCACTCTTTAATATTTTTTTATAAACATATTCAAAATTATAATTATATAAATTATAAAATATGATTATAATAAATAAAAAGGTACATAAAAAAGCCTTAAAACTCAATTATAAAAAGCTAATAAATCCGCTTTATTGAGTCTTCACTGTAACTAAAATAAGTGTGTTCGTCTTGGGCCCCTTCAAGGTCAGCGTGCTACCTTTGTAGAGGCTTTAGTTTTAGTGTGCACACTCGTTAAAACGGAAAAAGGCAGCCGTAAAATCTGAACAAATATAATTAAAAATGCAGAGCGCGGCAGACAAAGGCGAAAAGAGAGTTGAAAAGAAAAATAAAATGATTATTTTTTAACACAGTTTGCCATCTCAGGTCTTATTATAATTATTATTATTTTTTTTTTTATATTAAATCTGTCAAAGGCGTAGCGCTGACGGCGAAAGAAAAAGAAGAGAAAAACAAATACAAATACAAAAAAAGAGCAGCAAAAAGTAGCAATAATAACAAGTCGGGATAATGGCTAATGCCACAACGATCCATTTTAGCGACTTTCACTGTTTAATTGTCGCAAAATTTCATATTTTGTGTTATTTTTTTTTTCGCCAGCAATTTCTGTGTTTGGTCAGCAGTAACAAGCGGCAATAACAAAAATGTATCTCATGATGTGCAAGATACAAGTTGCCAGAGTACCTGGCAATTTGTTTAAGTCTTGCCCAGTATCTTTCGCTTATGTAAAGCCCCTCGAAGGGAGCTGCCGCTGTGCGAGAGTAAACACATTAAAAGAAATCTTTGTTGCTTAGGCTTAAAATATAATATATATGATGTGTATATCTTTTACTTTCTTTTAATTCTAGCTAATTAGCCTGGCTAACTAAGTGTTTGTGTTATGCAGGCATTTAAAAAAAGAAAAAACAACCGTTGGGTCATATTTTCGGGTGATTGAGTATTGGAAAAATACAGACATTGCTAGGAGATAGTTTTTAGTTTTTAACCAGGTTGCATATAAATATAGATGTTTAGGATGACAGAAAACAAACTAGAAATTAATACTTTAGAATATATTAATCAATGGTTGCGTTCACCAGAACAACATGATCACTGATCAGTGATGGATTTCTATCGATAGTTCGTTTTATCTCTAATTATTTGCAAGAAAATCTTGCACTATCGATAAAAATCCATCAGTGATCAGTGATCATGTTGTTCTGGTGAACGCAACAAATATTTTCATATGGCTATTATGTGTACCATTAATTATTATTTATTTTTATATGTCGGCTGTATCCTAAGCCTAGTTTACTCGTATTCTTTAGGTATAAATATAAAAAGGTAAAAGTTTATAGATATTTTAAGTATAAACTCAGATAAAATCAAAGAGTTCTATACTTCAAATATCAATATTAAATATGTAGTGAATATTTTCCTAATGCAAATATTTTTAATAATTAATAATGATATTCAGGCATTACAAAAGAATATTTTTCTGTATTTCATATCTCAGCATATAGAATTTTACCATAGTTTTGATATGATATTATTAGAAATATTTTAAAAGCAAAATTTTGATACCAAAATAATATTTATAGCTTTTTGTAGTATTTAATTTTTTAGTATTTATTTTTTTTGGTATTTAATTTTTTAGTATTTAATTTTTAATAAGCCTCCTAGTTTTTATTTTTATTTTTACCAAACTAAAGTGCATTTTACAAACCCTTTTAAGGCCTTCAAAATAGCCTGGGGAAAGTATTTGTCAATGTTTCTGTTCCCTGTATCTCCAGTATCTGCATCAGTATCTGAATTTGCAATCATTTGGCTGCTTGCCAATCATTCGATTAGGTTTTAGCCAGAAAAATGTACTAACTGCACCACACTTATTCATAATTTGGCTAACCAGTTTTTCGGGCCCGAAATAATCCGAAATCCCAGGCAAATCTTCAATTGAAATCTAATCTGTTTTCGGGCGGGCAAAGGAGAGGGTTTTTCTTTTTTTTGCTTTTCGCAAGGAAAAGGTTTTCCGCAACAAAGAGCCAATTGTTTGGCAGCAAATTGGGCAGGCATTAAATTGCATATGATCACGGACGGAGGGGCTTTCCTCCTTTGAATATATACATTTTCATATTTCTCCTTCCGTGAACCTAATTTGAATGAGCTTGGGTTTGGGTTTGAAGTCTTTCCCCAAAACTCTCTTTATTTTCCTACTCTTCCCGTGCTGCCTTTTTTTATATATTTTTTTTTTTGTTTGTTTGCTGTTTCTTTTGCGAAACGAGTCTTTCGTCTTTGGGGGTAATTAAAAGTTCATTGTCGTTGACGGCCTCCAACACGTTGTGGAAATTATTTTGCAATGTCTGCCCAAAAAAAAAAGAAAAAGATACAGCAGACGCAGCAGCTGGAAACCTCCACACACAACTTCCCCAACGTTTAGTTTAGTTTTTTTTGTGTTTTTTTTTATGTCTGCAAAGGCGAGAGATTTTCCCACATGAAAAACTAAAAAACAAAAAAAACTGAGAAGCGATGACAAAATGTGCAGGAGGCTTCGCAGCGTCATCGCCGTCGTCATTGAGTGAAAGTTGCTGATGACCATTTGTAGTACACACTGAAAAATATATATATACAAAGATATATGTATATGTGGGGGCCATGGCCAATGCCTCCACGACAATTTGCCGTAATTGAACTTGAAGCCAAAAGACCAGGAAGCGGGTTTCCTTTTCAGTTTGCAGCTGCACCTGCGCATCTCACAGATCGCATCTCGCATCTTGCAGGTCGCGCATCTCGCGGATCCCCAGAAGCAGATAATCATTAAAGTCACAACGTCAGTCACGACATTTGCGCAATCGTCTTGGGCTTGGGCCAACTGGTTTTTCCTTACTTTTATTATTATTATTTTGTTATTTTTACTCTTCGTTTTATAATTTCTGTCGGGGAGCGTCCGTAAAGGTGTGGGAGTCCAAAAAAAAAAACGCTGGCTCACTTAAATGGTTTGAAATTCGATTGAGTTAGAGATAAGGAACATAAATGTTCTAAACAATTCTAATTCAGATACATATTCCCATAATTTATTAAGCCAAAAAACTCTACTTGAATAATTATCAACAAAGAAAATAAGTAACTAAACTTTGTTTATAGTTTCTCCTTTGATTAAATAATTATTTACCAAAAAATTCATCTTTATGAATAAATAAATCATTGGCAACAACATGATCACTAATCAGTGATGGATTTCTATCGATAGTGCGTTTTATCTCTAATTTCTTGCAAGGAAATCTTGCACTATCGATAGAAATCCATCAGTAATCAGTGATCATGCAGCATAACTCCCTTAATTTTGGCTTCAAAAAGGAAATAATATACTTTTATTCAATACAAATTCTTCAAATGCCTAAAAACTTTTCTTTTATTTCTTTTTCTTCGCTTGAAATTTGTAAAAAGAAAGTGCTGGCGACCTTCAGCTGCAGTGTGTGATCTAGATCGCCTGTGGAAATTGTCTTGAGAAATTTCTAGGAAAATGTAGGTGTGTTTTTTCGCCTTGAGACACAATCGCTGCGGAGATAAAGTGTCTCGAAGCTAAGACATTTCTGGGTTAACTTGGAGTACTTCGAAAGCTTAAATGCTGGTGAAAATTTATAAGAAATAGATCAATATATTGTCTTGCCTTTAATTTAAAAAATAAAATAGTAATTTTAACAAATATATCATGGTTTTAATGGAATAATTAAAAGATAATAAAAGAAATACCTTTAACTTTATTATCAAGTCTTATTCCAGTTTCCTTTCAATTTAATAATTATTCCACAACTAATTTAAGATATTTCTCAATGAAATAAACCCATGTATTTCATTTCGAAGCTAAACTAACAGATATTTTGAGGATATAAACAGGTTACACAGCAGCAGGGCCAATCGATTGACCCGCTAAAAAGTTTAATTTAAATTTAAATTTAAATTTATGCAAAAACTGTTCGACTTTCGTTCGCTCCCATAAAACAGGCACAGATTAGCGCAGAAATGTGATTAGGTTCGCTTCCAGTGACCTCGACACCGTTGCTACGGTGATAAAGCGAACTTTTCTCGATGCAAGTCGCTTCTCAAGTCGTCAAAATTCTCGCTATGAAGTCAATTTCAAGCCGAAACAATTTGAATGCACCGGAAAAAATGAATAGAAGAAGATAATATAAAAAAATGCTATTTTTCTAGCTTTATTGAGGGTTTAAAAAATGATTGTTTGAAAGATAAATAAGTAAGAGAACCTCTTGAATGTTGTAATTGGGGTTGAATTTAATTTCAAACTATTGGAGTTCTGAATAATTGGGTAAATAAATAAATTTTTGACCTGGGTTTATTGAAAAATATTGAAATATATTTTTTTTTCCGATTAAAAATGATTTATTTTTGAATTGAGGGTTAAAAAATTATTGCTTGAAAGATAAATAAGTAAGAGAACCTCTTGAATGTTGTAATTGAGGTTAAATTTAATTTTAAACTATTGGAGTTCTGAATATTTGGGTAAATAAATAAATTTCTGATCTGGTTATATTGAAAAATATGGAAATATATTTTTATCTCATTAAAAAGGATTTATTTTTGAATAAAATATTATTAAAACGCAAGTTTAGGCAGAGAAAATATATGAAAAAGAAGAAGATAAATTAATACGGATGCTTATTCCATTAAATAATTAATACTAACTCAAAATTTAATTGATTTTTAAGTATACTTTCTTATTTCATCTGTTCTCCTTTTAGTTGAGTTCCTCTAATTATTTAAATACGTTTAAAGTTCCAATAAATATCATTTTCCTATAAGAAAAATCCCCCTAACCTCTCAGTGTATTTGCCAATCGATGGATCGCACTTGTTGAGCTGCGAAATTCGACTCGAAGAAAATCGGGTCATCTCTCGAACGAGATGCAAGGGGCCACTTGGCCAATCGGGTTACAGATGGCCACACAGGTTAATTAACGATTTGGACCAATTAAGTTGACGGCCTGATCTACACACATACCATATAAGATATATATCTTATATATATGCATCTGTAAGATTTGTGAGGCAGATTGTGACAGCGTTAGTGTTGGGGTGCAGGAGTGCAGATAGAGTGCGAGTGTAGAGTGTAGCTTTGGGATAGTGCTTGGTATTGGTATTATTAAGTGCTGGTGCTGGCTGGTTAGTCGGTGGCAATTAGTGGCAAGTCTATAGGCAAGTCCAAACCGAAACACACAACTCGATCGAGGCAACTCACCCATGAATTATCGCGAAATTGTGACATATTTTGGCCAGCCGCAAGGGGCGGTTACGCGTTTTCGAACGTTTATAGTAAATGATGATTATAATACAGATCGTCTTACATATATGTATTTATTATACTTTAAGGGGTAATATATATTTTTTTAGATTTATAAATATTGATTGTTTTGATTTCCAAGGTTAAGAAATACTTGTATTCTCTTTTCTAAATATTTTTCATGCAGTCTGGAAGGTTTTCTTATATTTTACGATAAACTGGGACGGACAATTGTATTATTTTATTTTTCCTTTACATATTCATTATTTTTTTTATTTATAAATTATGCATTTACTTCTCCTTACTTCACACTGTTTACTCTTTTTTTTACTTTCAATTTCGGTTGCTGCCTTTTTCTTCGTTTGTTCGTTGTTGGCTTTCGTATAATTTTTTCTCTATTTTTTATTATTATTATATTTTTTTTTTGTTTTATTTGCGAATTTCACAGTTTTTGCTTAATTTATCTAACCAATTTGTTAGCTAAGCTGGACACACACTATCACACACACACACACACGGCGATGCAGCTAAGCGTAACGCATTTCCATGAGTGCCTCAGATACTTTTGTATCTTGTATCTGCTGGCGGTGTGTTTCGGCTGCTTTCTGAGGCGTAACTGCCAGCACGATTACGTGCGACAAGTGTAACACTGGCCAGCAAAAGTGGCAGATGGGGCTAGATGTGTTTTTTATTACAAAAAATTCAAAACAAAAACCAAAAAAAAAAAAATGTACTTCAAGTGGTAAGATCGTTTAGGCCGCGCGCGCTCTTCTCTTTTGAGTTTTGAGTATATTTTTCGATATTATCAAAGTGACGATCCGAACTCGACGAGTCTGCGCCGCTTACTGACTCCGGACTCTTGGCTTTTGTTTGTTACCTCCGAGCTGCGAGCTGCGAGATACGAGATACGAGATACGAGCTAAGAGCTCCATGCTCCCTGCTCTATGCTCCCCAGGCAAAGCTCTCATCCAGGTCGACGCTCACCGCTCCGCAATCGCAATTGCAATCGCCGGTTGCCGCCGCTTTCTAAACGCTCTCCGCTCAACGTTCAGCGCTCAATGCTCACACGTTCGATGCTCTCTGCGATATGCCGGGGCTTTCCTAGGCACAGTGGGGCAAGATAGGGAGTTTTTGGGGGGCTAAAAGAATGCATATTTAGATACTTAATTTAGAAAAAATACGCTTTGCACTACAAATAATATTTTTAAAATTAATTTAGTTAGGAAATTGTAGGTAAGTTTAGTTTTTCAATTATTTATTGAATTATTATTTTAATATGTTTTACATAAAACATTTTTATGTATTTTATATATTTTATATATTTTATATATTTTATATATTTTATATATTTTATATATTTTATATATTTTATATATTTTATATATTTTATATATTTCATATATTTTAAAGCATTCTTTATATATATTTCATTCATTTTTTAATATCTCAATATTTGTCACTGTAAATTCTAAAGATTAACAATATTTATCAAGTCCAAGTTCAGGGAAATATATAAATAAATTGGTGAACTCTCTTACCTTTCCCATGACTTATGGCTATTTCCGTTTATTATGTTTATTGATGGCTGAAATCTTATAATCTCATTAAAGATCGATCTCAAGTGGATATGATTCACTGTCAAGTAGCAAGCCCAAAAGTATGTGAAGCCAACTGAAAATAATAATCGTTTTTCTTGGCATATTTAAATGAATTTCTATTTAGGCAAAGTACTTAGAAAATTATTTTCTTAGTGTAATTTTTTATAACGGGTTTTCATAGGATTTTATGATACTTTATTAATATTTTTTTTTTCGAATTTGTATAAGCAATTTTAAGGAAAATAGTGATTAATTTGTGTTTGGATGCTCTTAAATTGAAAATAATATTTAATTTAGAAACAGAAAGATGATAAATGATAGGAAATACTAGAAAAATGTCCTGCATATTAAGAACTTGTTAATTATAAGCCATGTACATGAGAAACCTTGGGAAATTATAGATTTTATGAATTTTTATACATTTTTTATTGATTTTTGACAAAACATTTAAATGGGAAATATTATGGATAACGCTGTAGGTGTTTTTACATTAAAACCCACATTAAAATTGGTATTAAAAAGACGATTAGTGATAGGAAATATTAATGAATTTAATGCAAATTCGAAGTATAAGAATTTAAAGCCCTGGAAGCCACACAAGAAACTTTGCAATGCCCATAAATACTGACTGATGAATCACTTTAAAGTCTGATTGAAGCCCCAAAATATGCGATGTCCAAGAAAACTGGCCAAGGAGCCGCTGGCAACTACCTCCCACAATCAACCCAAAGAAAACACAATTAAAATTGAGTTTGAAATACCAAAAAAAAATTTATTTCCTCATAAGTCAGAAAATGTACATTATAAGCAATTTTGTGGATGATGATCGGTTGTCAAATATTTAGGATTAGCTAGCATAGGATGTGATCTCTTCCTTACATACATACATATCTCTATAAATATATATATTCATATTTGTTACAATGATTCGCAGTTGCAGGGAACAGAAAGAAGAAAGAACTCAGGCGCGAGCTGGAGGCATTTATTCATTTTTGGCCTTTCGAAAATTACAATTTTTGTTGTGTTTGAGAAAGAATTGTTTGGTTTTTCTTCTTCTATGAATGTTGCAGAGATCAATGCAAATGGAGGGAGCTACAGGCTAATGTACAACTATACAAGATTAATTATGTGTGTGTGTGTGGTGTGTGTTTATAGTGTGCAGTGTGTGAGTGTGCATACGAATGCAGCATAGCCAATCCAGATGCTCTACGTTCTCGACTTTCCCCGTCACAAATTGCCTCAAGCGAATCCAGTTTTCTTTTATTCTTCCAAAAGTGTAATTTTAAATTTAATAGTTTTTTTCTTTTTCTTCGTAATTTATATCGATTAATTCGATGGTATTGGAGATATTTCCATTACTTTTTTTAGGTTTTTCTAAATGCTATTTCAATTTCTCTTCTCGTTAATCTTAAGTAAAATTGAATCAAATTCCTCAGTGCTTGCAGTGCATATCGTACTTAGTAATTCATGTTGCTTCATTTAACCGCTAAGTCTACGCTTAGTGACTAAACCGAAAAACTAAAAAAAAAAAATTAAAGGTTTTATTATTCATATAAATACCATAAATATATATGTATATATATAGCTTAGGGAGGGGCTTTATCTTACACAGTGCTTCTTAGTGGATATAGGATTCCGGCTGGATGTAGGATTCCAAAGCACGAAGCTATAGCTAAACATTTATAGGATATACAATATAAGTATGTACAATTTACAGTTAAGCAGTTTAGAACTCTTCGATAGAAATACTTTCAGACTTGCATAAGTTTTTTCTTTATTATTATTATTATTAAATATATATTTTTGTGTTTATGGAGTATCTGGGGGAGTATGTGTAGTATGTCTTTCGCTTCGATGTCTGTCCAAAGTTCGGCGGCTTCAGAGGAAGTGTGTGTTGTGTTTTTCCGGCAGAAAATGTCAATAAAACTGGTTAGGGATTTGTGTTATTTACAAGGATATAGCAGAGGCATGACCAAGCGAAGAGCTACGTCCTTAAGCCTACTTTCTATATATGCATATTAGAGGTGGAGAACTATCGATAGTTTTATCGGCATCGATAGTGATCTATTGTTCTTTTCCCTAAAATCGTCTGAAAAATAAGATAATACGTAATTTTTAACACTAAAAATTCGCTTTTTCAAAAAGCGCTCCATATTTTAATAGATTCTATTAGTTTTATCTTATTTTTCAGACGATTTTAGGAAAAAGAACACTAGATCACTATCGATGTCGATAAAACTATCGATAGTTCTCCACCTCTAATGCATATCTTTCGGATTAATACTTTCTCTTCTGGACGAGGACAAAGGCGCTTCGCTTGATCATGCCTGGCTGTAAATAAATAATTAACTTGTACATATATATCCTTTATTATCAATATATTTTTAGTATATTATATAGTATAGTTACTCATACAGTTAGGCATTTGTTATTAGGTATATCTGTTCTCGCTTTTCCCTTCTTGCTTGTATCTTGTATCCTTGACCTTTACAATTGTTTTCCTTGGGTTTTTCTTTTTTTTTTATCGGTTGCCTTACTTGCTAGAATTTTCATAAGACTTGCGTTTCATTTTCTCCATATTTTGTTCAAAAGTTGCACTTAAACGATTCGAAAAAAATATATGTATATATGTCTATGTCTATATGTCTCTATGTCTATGTATATATATATGTTTTGTATGTCCAAATACATAGCTTTTTTAGCATGTTTCCCTTTTTTATATATATATATATACACATCTTGCAGTAATTGCCATTACTTTGTGTTATCTCTGTGTGTACTCTGGTATCTGGGTGTCCTTATGGATAGTGTTTAAATGTGTGTGTGAGTGTGGGCTTTCCTCTTCTCTCCTCAATTCCAACACCTTCTCCTGCTCCTCCTTTTCCTCCTCCTCCACTCAACTACAAAATGCACGAAAATATATCCTTAGTTTGGCTTGGACCCGGTCGTTCTCCGAACAGCTGTGAAAGTGCCAACTCAAGCACTCCGCTAGCCCCTTTTCGCACTCATTTTATATATATTTTTTTAAGCATTAGCATTTAGCATTTGCATTAAGCATTCATCCCTCATTGTTAGCTAGTATTTTCTGCTGAAAATCCAACTAAAATCTGCCTAAATCCTTCGACTACAATTTCATCTTTGAGTATTAGCTTAGTCTTAGTAGAAAAAAAAAAGCATTTGTCGAAAATGAACCACTGATTATCGCCTTTTCAATGTATTTATTTTATTCTTATAATTTTGTATCTTGTTTTTATTTTTTTGTATTTATTTTTTAAGGGTTTAAAGGGTTAGCAAATTTGCTAAATTGTCTAGATTGTCATTTGCTAAATATTTCTTACTTCGACTCAACTTTACTTCATATGGATTTTCAGCTGCGGTTTAATGTATATAACAGTGACATTTTTTTACGTAATTTTTTAGAATTTCAAATACACTTAAAATTTGGAATTTTTACTAATGAAAAAAAAGAATTTTCCTAGATGGAAAATCTAATAAAAGTAATAACAAAATCAAAGAAATTACACATTTAAATAAAATATAAAGCAAATGGTAGTATTTATTATTTTTTGTGTGATATTTTATATTTTAATTCGACTAAAACAGATTTTATTAATCAAATTAAAAAACTAAAAAATGAATTTATAAACAATCATATTATTTTGTTCTTTAAAAAATAATTATAATAAAATATTTGATTAAATGTTTTAAATAACCTAATTAAATTAACACCTTAATGATTTTTTTTTATTATACTAAACCCTTTTTTTTCATTTTAACTGAAAAGAACCTTCAATAAAATTAAATAAAAAGCAAATACAAAAAAGGAATCATTTTACTTGAGTTTTTTAATATCACAATTTAATATTATATTCGTAGTAATGTGTATTATTTAGTACTTTGCTAAAATTATATTTAAATTATCAATAAATAAAATTATAAATTGATTAATTCCAAATAATATAATTGCACTGCATATATCCTCTATTGCCCGCAGCTGTAGTATCCATTAGATGCCGCAGGCGGTGAGCTGTGCTACGATTTTGGATCCAAGTTCTCCTATTTTGAGGGGGGCAACTCTGGTTGGGGCGTATTGGCCGGAAACCCGCTAACCGGAATCCCAATCGCCGCTTCCTACACTTTGACACCACCTGCGGCAGTCTACTATGTGTGTGTGTGTTTTGTTTCTCTGAAATCCAAAACATAATTACCCGCAACGGAAGCGGAAATGGCGGAATGCATACGCTGTCACCTTTTAAAAAGGTCTCCTAGCCGGCTTTCCCCGGTAGCCGGAGCCACGGCTAATCCGGGCCAAGTAACCGGCAAAGGTGACCCAAAAAGGCGACAGGGCTGCATTCGGCCAGCTTTGCTTGTAAAGGTTATCGATATCGATACACTTATCGCTGCCTTATCGGTGCCTTTGTCAATCGGTTTAAAGTGGGGTGTGTGATAAGGTGAGACTTATTGCTAGTGCTATCGCTATAATCCTAAAGGCTGAAGGAAATCGCGGTAAACGTAATTGACTCGACTAAAGACGATTATTATATATGCGGAATTTTGGAATCTAAGCAAAAGAAGGATTTATGATTAGACTAACTTCTATTCTGGATATTCGATATTAATTCGATAAAATTAGAGTGTATATATATAATATTAAGAGTGTTATGGTACATATATTAATCATTGTTTGTGTGCTGGGAATACGGAATATAGATAGATAGCTCTGGAGAATCACCGAATTATAGAGTGTAGAATATATATCGAGTAGGGGTATGGTATAGAGTAATGATATATAGTAGTCTTTGTTGGTCCTTGCCCGCTCTAGCTGCTAGCCGTCTCCCCTTAGAGGCGGGTAAGTAACCTAGGAGTGGGGGGATTAACCCAAGTCTTTCGGTTTGAAACGCTGAGGGTACGGGTCTGAGATATATATGGGATATATATAGATATATATCCTAAATACGAGTGTGTGCCGTAGGATAGGTACAGCTAACAGGGGGTTGTGCATTCTAGTCTGTGCATCGGGACTGTGTGTAAGTGTTTGTCTGAGCGAGACAGCTATTGAGCTAGGCAAAACGCTCTCTCTCTCTCTCTATCTCTCTCTTTGTCACTCTGCCTATCTCTAACTAATCGTGCTGCTGCTTTTGCTGCTCTCTCTCTCTCTGTCTTATTATTCGTTCTCGATCAGAGTATTCAAGTTCTCACTTAGCCTAGAATTCCAAAAGATACATTTAGTATATATTTAAATATTTTATATCTATATATCTTGTGTGTTGTGTGTGTGTGTGATTTTATTTCGATTATTCAGTAATATCGTTTCGCTTTCCTCTCTCTCTCTCTCTCTCTTTTTCTCTCACAATACATATTAATTAATTAATTTAGATATCACAATATAATCATTAATCGTTAATCAATCGATAAGTGAAACAAATTAATTTCGAATTTCGAATTTACATTCAATTTTAATTAGAAATTAAAAATTGCCTTTCGTCTTGCTAGCTTTGCTTTAGCTTTTACAATAAATTACCTTCTCTCTCTCTCTCACGCGCTTACTGACTAAAAATGTGTGTGTTGTCGAGTGTTGTGTATTTTCTTTGCTTAATTATATATTAACTAAAAAAAAAAAACAGAGTTTGCACAAAAAAAAGATTATCATTATTAATTAATTATTAATTATGTCGTAGGGTGAATGCTTCGCCTCCTTCGCCTTCGTTGCTCCCCCTTAGATCCTGGTCTGCACCTCCAGATGCATAAAACGCTCTTGACCTAAGCGGGGAATCGTGGAATGTGTTGATTTGATTTCATTTCAATCGTTCAGTTTTGATTTTTGTTTTAGTTTTAGTTGCATTATTTACAAGAGAAGTCCAGGTGTTATTTTTTTGTTTGTTTTTTGTTGGCATAGAAAGGAGAAATTTGCAAATATTAAAATACGCTCTCTTGGCCATTTTAAATAGAATCATGTCCATGACTGGATGCTGGTGGTGGTGGTAGGGATGGTTGTTTTGTCTAGCAATCACTCTACATGGAGGGGGCCGGCGGCGATGTATTCGAGTCATTTAGAGCCCAGCAACCGTCCACCGGCTGCGTTCCCTGCTTACTTTCCAAATACGTCGCTATCTCGTTGGCATTCTTATTGAAGGCCACCATCATGGCCGTGTTGCCGCCAGAGTCACGGGCCTGCAGGTTGGCGCCGGCAGCCACCAGCATAACGCAGATATCGCGGCGATTCTGCTCGGCGGCAATGTGGAGTGCGGTCTGTCCACTGCAAGGAATATTAGGGATAATTAATATAGAATATAATATAAATTGATATATAAAATTATTTGAGGAAGGGAAAAGTCAAGAGAGGAAAGAAGAGTAAAAGGGAACCCTCCTAGAGCTAGAATTTTAAGTCCTAATATGATTAAGGGAAGAACTCCCTTCACGAACTGAGTTACTCTTTAGATTCCATTTCCTGTTAATTGGAACTTGGGAAATTTAACCCACGAAAAAGATAACCGGACTTTATGCAAGGGAGAATATCTATTTTTCAGTTTTTAAATTTAAAGCTGGGGAAGCTAAACTTCATGAAAGAAAAAGGGAACACCCTGTAGGAAAAGGAAAACAGGTATCACCCTGTATGAACTGATGTAGGAACTGATTCCTGGTAATTGGAACTTGGGGAATTTAACCCAGGCAAGGCAGATAACGAAAAGGATAACCGTTTTCCGTTTCCTAAAAATACAGTCTTTGAAATTTAAAGCTACAGAAGCTTAAATTCATGAAAGGAAAAAAATGGAACACCCTGTACGTAAAGGAAAACAGGAAGCACACTGTAGCAACTGGTGTACGGGGGAAGTTGGGCAAGGTAACTGGTCCGTGGTTTTTGTGTTTCCTACGAATGCAGTCTTTGGAATTTGAAGCTAAGGAAGCTTAACCTTCTCAAAGGAAAAGAGAACACCCTGTACGAAAAGGAAAACAGGAAGCACACTGTAGCAACTGGTGTACGTGGAAAGTTGGGCAAGGTAACTGGTCCTTGGCTTTTGTGTTTCCTACGAATGCAGGCTTTGGAATTTGAAGCTAAGTCAGCTTAACTTCATGAAAGGAAAAGAGAGCACCCTGTACGAAAAGGGAACACCCTGTACGAGAAGGAAAACAGGAAGCACCCTGTAGCAACTACGTAAGAAGTTATGCAAGGTTCCAGTTCCGTGATAATTGTACTTACAGCTCCTTGTCGGCCATGTTGATGACGCGTCGCGTGGCGCACGAGATGATGTATTTGACAATGTCCTTATGGTTGTATTTGCAGGCAAAGTGCAAGGCGGTCTGTCCGTTCTTGTTCACTGACTGCAGTGAGTATCCTTGTTCATGTAGTGCACGTAACTGCAAGAGAGCATTAGGAACTGGGATTACTCAGGGTCTTAACTATAACCAAGCTCAACTAGGACTACAATTAAACCACTAAAAAGAATATATATATATGTTAAGTTAGATCAAATATATATTGTAATAGTTATGCTACCATATTGAGATCGCCGCTCTGGGCTGCTAGTAGTACGGCATCGGAAGTTTGCTCCAGTATAGGGCTATTATTCAAATGTATGTGTTTGTGTGTTGTGTGTGTTTTTTTTTAGAGAGAGAAAGAGCGCGCGTGTGTGTGTGGATTGTGTGTGCATGAAAGAGAGAGAAAATAAAAAAGAGAAATTCAAGCATCAGTTCGGTTGGGTTTATCATTCGGTTTCGATTCAAATGTCGATGATACGAGAGTAAGAGTTAGACAGACAAAAAGAAAAGACAAAGACAGACAAATAGAGAAAAAGAGAGAGAGAGACAGAATAGCCACAACAGACAGTCGAGTAATAAGGAAAGAAAGAGACAGCTAGTTATACGGAATACCTGAATCCATAACCAAAAACATCTTCGTTGAAACTGAATAAACGATCTTTGTTGCTGCATGCAAATGTTTATATATTTTTTTTTACAGAAAATAGGAAAATAAATCAATCAATTGAATGAAATTAAATCAAAATGAAAATGAAATCGAAATAAATCAAGAGAGAGAGAGAGATAGATGCTTAGGGAAGGAGAGAGAGATAGCGACAGGGATATTTTGTGTGTGAGAGAGATGGCGGATATTCCGTGGACCATGAAAAAAGCGTGTGAAAGAGATAGACAGAGAGCGAAAGAGAGAGCGAGCTAGCGAGATGGAGCAGGCCAAATGAGCAAGACAGCTGTCGCCAAAGGATTCCAATTAACGAGAGAGAGAGAGAGAGAGAGAAGAGGGAAATTTTGCAATTTTGCTGCGACTGACTTCTAGTGCCGTCTCGCTCGGTTCAGCGCTGGTCGTCTCTTTTCTTCGAATGGATTTTGATATCGATATTGATTTTGATTTTGATTTGGAATGAAATGCTGAACAAATCGGGGCTTGGGGACGCTTTTTACCTCTTCCACTTCATCACTTTAATGGGCTTGGAGCCAATTTGCAAATCCTCATCTTTTGGGTTTGGAATTATAGTGTATTTCGAGTATATTATATGTAACGTGTATCGTGTGAGTGTGTGTGTGTGTGTGGTAAATTCGAAAAGAGAGTTACAAATTGTTAGTAAGCCATCGAAACGAAATAATTACAACTAAAGTTAACTATAACTATGGTTAGGAAATAAAGTAACTAACTAAATACTAGCTACCAGAGAGCACAATTGCAAGGCATCAAAACCTACCCGTTTCCGGGGCATTTTGTGTGTGTTTCTGTTATCGATTATCGGATATCGGATATCGGTTTGATTTTGGGTTGGTTTTTTGTATTTAGATGGGATCGTAACGAATACGGTTTGGTCCTTGCTACGGTTAACTGTTGATGTAAGCCGGGATTATATACCATTAAGTGCTCGAAGGTAATCGTATTTAATGCTCTACTTACATGCGATCGTGGCAAGGACTAAGCTGTATTCGGCTCCTCACAATTAGGATATCGATTTTTATATAGCATATGTATGTATTTATGTATGTATGGGGTATATAGTGTGCACTTGAGTGTTTAGGCATTCAGTTGTGTTCGAAATAGTTTATATAATATCACAGGGAAATTGTATTTATAAAAAAAAATAGAAGCTAACTGCGGAAAACTCAAGTTTCAATAACCTTGCAGTTTAGAATTGGATTCTGAAAAATTAATTAACTACAAATGTTTTAATTTTAATTCAGAAAGCCCTTTAAATGATTTAAAGGTTCGATAAAGAGATATTAAAAGTCTACAAAATTCAAGATAAAAGAGGGAATTGAATAAACCTTTAAAATTAAATTCCAAATATTTGCTTTCATAAGACTGTTTGATTTTTGGAAAGATCCACTGAGAAAAGGAGCAACCATAGCAGATTTGTTTCTCTCAAGCAGCGAAATAAGCAAATTTTTAAAGATATTCTCTGAAAGAGCTGCGTATTTGCTTTTCTCAAAAATAAATTAGTTCACCCTAGCTTTTTATGGATTTACTTAAGGAAGATTTATATTTTAAGAGCTCCAAATTGATCTAGATCGATTGATAAGTATTCCTAAATATACATTTTATACACATATTTCGACCACAACTGGCTCTGAGTGTAGATGTTAGGGGTTGGACATGCAATTATCAACATTAAACATAAGGCAATGCAACGAAACGAAGGATGTGAGTGGACAGGACAACTGGCAGCCTCCACTCCGCTTTTGCCCTCCCCGTACGATGGATTTATGAGGATTAAGGAAAGGGTTGAGGGATCCAGGTGAAGGAGATTAGATTAGATTAGATCTCGATGCGCCGCTTGCGGAAGTGGAGGTGCAGAAACATGCGCCTGTCCAAATACGGCAGCTGCTCGGCCACATGCTGCTGGTAGAGCTCGAGCCGCTCCTGCAGCGGCAGCTCGTTCGCTCCGCCACCATTACCGCCACCCCCATTATCCCCATTTAAGCCCGTTCGTGGCGGCCAGCAGCCAGCCAAGAGGCGGGAGGAGAGCCTACCCGTGCTGCCGGGGCCACGGCCCTGGGCCTGGTCCAGCTGACGGCGCTCGTTCTGTGCCTGCCGCTGCGAGAAGGCCGCAAAGGAGCGCTCCTGGTCCGGTGTCTGGGGCATGGTGGCCGCCTCATGATCCAGAATATACAGCTCATCGATGGCAATGTCACAGATATAGTGCAAGTGCTCTTGGGCGCGATCGATGCGGAAATAATGCTCCGCAGTGCAGGCTAAGGATAAAAGTAGAGAAAACAGGATATAAAATACAGTAGAAGGGTGGAAAATCATATCAGAACTTACAGTCGATGAAGCACCAGTCCTGCGAGACCTTGGGATATGAGATGGACTCCTCAAACTTGGAGTTGAGCATATTGCGTACATGCTCCAAATCGCACTGCGACTCGATCTCGATTTGGCCCAGCTTATTGGCCAGCTTGCGCAGCATCTCCTTGTCGTAATGATATTGCTCGTACTGCTGCATGGTCACCCGCAGGATGTGCAGCTGCATCTTCTCCAGGGGATTCACCCTAAGGGATTTAAAATAATATTTTTATATATTTTTATATATATTGAAATTGATGATTGATGATACTCACTGAACATCGCCGCGTCCATGCTTTCGCTTGGACAGCATCAGGGCCTTGTTGAGCAGCTCAATCTCAATGATCGAGGGCTTCACCCGACAGGCCTCGCCGTCCACCTGCATGGGTATGGTTCGCCTGGTGATGATCCTCGCCTTTCTGCACTGGCAGATGCAGGTGCCATGCATGCCCGCCTGCAGCATGGGCAGCTGGTAGGTGGTCAGGCCCACAACTTCCATTAGGCCATCGTCGATTGAGGGCTTGGCAGAGCCAAAGGAGTCGTTCCAAGGATGAGTGCCACCGCCATAGCTGTCAAAAAGTAATGCAATTTATATAGGAAATTATTCTAATTTTATTTATAGAAAATTTATAAAATTAATTAAATAATTTATAAGCTAAAATGAGGGATTATAGAGAGACCAGGCTACCCACCTGGGAATATTCAGGAAGAGCACTGCATGGCAGCCAGCATCGCGCAGCTTGCCCGTGAAATCCTGGCCATCGCACTCCAGCGTTACCCACTGGGACAGATTACGGTACTGGCGCAGGATTAGATCCTTGCCGCCCATTTGGCCGTAGTACATTTTGTTCCTTAGCCGCGAATTGAAACGCTCCGGATGCGCTTCGCGTGCCTCGTGAAACTCGAGGGCAATGTGGGCATCCACACCGAATGAGAAATAATTGTTGATCACATTCAATGGCACATTCGCCTTGCTCCTGTCGACATGATCGTCGGTCACGTCATCGTTGGGCGTCACCTTGACGCGCCAGCGATCCATTAGGACGCACTGGGACATGCCAATCTCGCGCAGTATCTTACCAATCGGTTCATCCGTATAGCCCTGAAGTTGGAGTTGGAAGCACTGTTGTCATTTTCGGGTGCAAAAGGCAATGCGGAAACAAATGAAATCTAATTTACTGCCACAATGGTAACTCAATTGTACGTGAGACAATGTGTGTGTTAGATACTTAGATACATTTACATTATAGATTACTTAATCCCTAAAATCACCCATACGCAGTGTGGCCAGAGGTTATTTCTGAGAGATAATAATGTGGTTGTTAATTGTACAATTATTTAATAATTTAGCTTAGGTTTTTGTGGGGCTATTTAAAGATTTTAATGCAGATTTTAGTTATTAGCTAAATGTCCCATTAAATGGTATTATTTTTAAATGAAAATAAAAGTAAAAATATGATTTAAAATCCCATGATTGATGAAAGCCATTTAAGGCAAACTTATGCCTTAGATATATTATTTTTTGTAGCTCCGTGACTGAAAATCTGGCTTATGGGTGTTATTTTCATCTCCATTTTTTTAGCATACTTATTTTAAGACATACCACAAATTCAATCAAAAAATAATCATATAAAAAAAAAAGGATAATGAGAGCTCTAGCGCTACTTAGTGTTGTAAAGGTGGAAGGTGTTTTATTAGTCAGGGAAGCAAGTGATTACTTACCCCGCCCCATCCAAGAGCGCGAGCGAGATCATTCCCAGTGCCCAGGGGCAGGACACCGACGGCCGGGACCGGCTGCAAGGGTGGCTGGATCTGGTCCAGGACGGACAGAACCCAGCCAACGGTGCCATCGCCGCCGCAGGCCAGGACCCGCAGGTTGGGTGCCTTGCGGAACATGTCCAGACTGCAAATAATATATATTTATATTTATATTTATTTATTTAATAATAATATATTTAATGCTCACCCCATTTTAGGACCCCCCTGGGTGAGGTCAAACACCTGGCGCGGATTGAGCAGATGCTGGAACTTTCCCAGGAGCTTGACACCCTGATTGCCACCGGATTTGGGATTAATAAACACAATGACCGGTATTACCTCCGGCGATGGTATGGGCTTCACAATAAACGCCCGCGGCTCCTTCTTCTCGTCCTTGGCCTTGTGCCGGCGCTGTGTATGCTTCTTGCTCTTGTGTCCACCACCACCGGCTCCCTGTCCGCCGCCCTGTCCACCGCCAGCTCCCGACCCACCACCACTTCCCGCTGATCCCGATGCGGCATTGTTCTTGTTGCTCACACGAATCGAGGACTTGAAGTTGCCCTTGTTCGGCAGCTTGACAATCCACGACGGCGGCACAATTATGGGCGCATAGTTGCCTGCCAAGGATAAAAAGAAAATAATAATATAATATAAGAGGTGTTTTACACAAGAAAAAACATGTGACAGCTGTAAAACATATAAATTGGATTTTAATAAAATATAGAACAATTTAAAATCGTTTAAAACTATTATTTGTTTGGATATATGCGTATTTGTAAAAAAATGTTAATATTTCATTATTGAACCTTCTAATATAAACTGTTATATGGTTCGAAACTCGACTGAAGTTTTTATTTGTTGCGCTTGGTATCAGAAATACGGATATTGACGAATTTTCACTCAAAAAGGTCCAGATTGAGTTGTTGTTGTTGTAAAAGTGATGTTGTTTTTGTTTATTAAACAAATCCAGACTCCTATCTAAGCGTTTACATAACAAACTTGTAATTTTTGTAATATTTTAGCCTAGTTAAGAACCAT
Source organism: Drosophila truncata (assembly GCA_008042515.1). Taxonomy (NCBI): domain Eukaryota; kingdom Metazoa; phylum Arthropoda; class Insecta; order Diptera; family Drosophilidae; genus Drosophila; species Drosophila truncata. The sequence goes on along the minus strand of VNJQ01002603.1, from coordinate 61,750 downwards.
TTGGGGCATTTTCAGTGAAAATTCGTCAGTTTTGGGATTGCTGTCACCAGGAATTGTTTTTGTTGTAAAATAGATGCTTCTTGCTGTTGTAGAAGCAAATCCAGACTTCTATCTGGCCGTTTTCGGGACACAATTGTAATTTTTGGGGCATTTTCAGTCCAACTTCGTCAATTTTGCGATTTCGGATACCAGGAGTTGTTTTTGTTGTAAAAGAGATGCTTTTTGTTGTTGTAGAAACGAATTCAAAATTCTATCTGGTCGTTTTCAGGACAAAATTCGAATTTTTAAAATATTTTAGCCGAGTTTCGAACCATTTGGGGAATTTTCAGTGCAAATTCGTCAGTTTTGGGATTTCTGACACCAGGAGTTGTTTTTGTTGTAAAAGAGATGCTTCTTGTTGTTGTAGAAACAAATCCAGACTTCAAGCCATTTTCAGTACAAATTCCTCAATTTCGGGATTTCAGATACCAGGCGCACAGAAGGCAGTAGCACGCGACCGATAACTATTATAAACTGTTATACTTTAGCCGAGTTTCAAACCTTATTGGTGTGCTACTAAGCGAAGACCCCAACCATTTATAACACAAAGTTCAAAACTCGGCTAAACTGTTATACGGTTGTTTCTCAACATATTTTCATCAAATTTGAGATTAGGCCATTTAAAGTTATCTTAGAATTTCGTTTTTAATTACATCGCTCTATTGTAATCTGCAAGGGTATATAAACTTCGGTAAGCCTAAGTTAGCTTCCTTTCTTGTTTATTTTTTGTTGTTGTTGTAAATAGGTTGTTTTTGTTGTAAAAGAGATTTCGTTGTTCTTGTAGACACAAATCCACACTCCGACGGGCATTTACAGTACAAATTCGTTAATTGCTGAACTTGAAGTACCAGGCGCACAGAAGGCAGTAGATGGATGATATGCAAAAAATAATACAATTTATAGGATTTTTGCACTAACTTTACCTGGTCACACTTAATGATTTCACAATGCCTAAAAGTTATCGATAATTTCACGCTGCCAGATTCGATATCTTAACCGTCTGGTAACACCCACAATTGATGGAGAAGAACCGTTACAGGGAGGCTGCACAACTAGCAAACAGCTGATCGCAAGTCACTTGCTGCTGGGCGCCGGGCACCTGCTGCTGATTCTGTTCGCCTGGTAGCTTGAGCGCAATTACTTTTTTTAAAATAAATCAAATTTATTTTGGCGAAATTGACAAGGACGGTAAAATGCATGACGTTCTTCCGCAGACGCTTCTTTACAACAACAACAACTTGCTAACAAAAAAAAAAGAAAATAAAAAACATGTTTTGGAATTTTAATTCAAATTTGGCGGGCTATTTTGGCGCAACTTCTTTTTTGCAGTGTGACCGTGCTAAATGTCAGCCAAAATACCGAATTCTTCCCCTCTATATCCCCTCGCCTACAAGGTCATATATGAAATAAAGGTTATTTTGCAAATTCTTTTTGTCAAAATGTTTTTGTTGTTGTTGTTGTAAAAAATATTGTAGCTGTAGGTGTGGTTGTTGTTGTAGGCACAAATCCAGATTCAGATCTGCGCATTTTCAGTACAAATTTCTCAATTTCTTAATTTGAAGTACCAGGCGCGCAGAAGGCAGTAGCAAGTGCCCGGCGCCCAGCAGCAAGTAAATTGCGATCAGCTGTTTACTATTAAAGCAGCCTGCCTGTAACGGTTCTTTTCCAATTTTGATAATGGCCGCCCTTTGTTTACATTTGAATTGACCAATCAGAAGGCTTCTTTGCTTTCCCCTCTTTTAGGTACTGTTACTTGACGAAATAAAATCAACCGATCAGCTGCTTGCTGCGGTTTCTGTGCGCCTGTTTCATTTGGCCAAGATTATCGATTATCGATTATATTTGGTTGATTGGTCACACTGAAAAAGAGGAGTTGAACCTAAATAAACCGCCAAATTTAAATTTAAATTCAGAAAAACATATTACTTATTGTTTTGTTGTCGTTGTTGTAAACGAGTTGTTTTTGTTGTAAAAAAAAATTGCTTCTTGTTGTTGTAGGAACAAATCCAGACTTCAATCTGGTCATTTTCAGTACAAATTTCTCAATTTCTTAATTTGAAGTACCAGGCGCGCAGAAGGCAGTAGCAAGTGCCCGGCGCCCAGCAGCAAGTAAATTGCGATCAGCTGTTTACTATTAATGCAGCCTGCCTGTAACGGTTCTTTTCCAATTTTGATAATGGCCGCCCTTTGTTTACATTTGAATTGACCAATCAGAAGGCTTCTTTGCTTTCCCCTCTTTTAGGTACTGTTACTTGACGAAATAAAATCAACCGATCAGCTGCTTGCTGCGGTTTCTGTGCGCCTGTTTCATTTGGCCAAGATTATCGATTATCGATTATATTTGGTTGATTGGTCACACTGAAAAAGAGGAGTTGAACCTAAATAAACCGCCAAATTTAAATTTAAATTCAGAAAAACATATTACTTATTGTTTTGTTGTCGTTGTTGTAAGCGAGTTGTTTTTGTTGTAAAAAAAAATTGCTTCTTGTTGTTGTAGGAACAAATCCAGACTTCAATCTGGTAATTTTCAGTACAAATTTCTCAATTTCTTAATTTGAAGTACCAGGCGCGCAGAAGGCAGTAGCAAGTGCCCGGCGCCCAGCAGCAAGTAAATTGCGATCAGCTGTTTACTATTAATGCAGCCTGCCTGTAACGGTTCTTTTCCAATTTTGATAATGGCCGCCCTTTGTTTACATTTGAATTGACCAATCAGAAGGCTTCTTTGCTTTCCCCTCTTTTAGGTACTGTTACTTGACGAAATAAAATCAACCGATCAGCTGCTTGCTGCGGTTTCTGTGCGCCTGTTTCATTTGGCCAAGATTATCGATTATCGATTATATTTGGTTGATTGGTCACACTGAAAAAGAGGAGTTGAACCTAAATAAACCGCCAAATTTAAATTTAAATTCAGAAAAACATATTACTTATTGTTTTGTTGTCGTTGTTGTAAACGAGTTGTTTTTGTTGTAAAAAAAATTGCTTCTTGTTGTTGTAGGAACAAATCCAGACTTCAATCTGGTCATTTTCAGTACAAATTTCTTAATTTCGGGATTTCAGATACCAGGCGCACAGAAGGCAGTAGCAAGCGACCGATAACTGTTATAAACTGTTATACATTAGCCGAGTTTCAAACCTTATTGGTGTGCTACTAAGCGAAGACCCCAACCATTTATAACAGAAGGTTCGAAACTCGGCTAAACTGTTATACGGTTCGAAACCAGGCTAAAGTATAAAAGTTTATCAGTCGCTTGCTGCTGCCTTCTGTGCGCCTGGTATCTGAAATCCCGAAATTGAGGAATTTGTACTGAAAATGCGCAGAAATGAATCTGGATTTGTACCTACAGCAACAACAACAACTAGGGCTATAAGATTTTGTACAACAACAACAAAAAAAACATTTTGACAACAACAATTTGCAAAAACATTGTAATTTTTGGGGCATTTTTAGTGCAACTTCGTCAATTTTGGGATTTCTGATACAAGGAGTTGTTTTTGTTGTAAAAGAGATGATTCTTGTTGTTGTAGGTGCAAATCCAAACTTCTATCTGGCCGTTTTCAGGACAAAATTGTAATTTTTGGGATATTTTTAGTGCAACTTCGTCAGTTTTGGGTTTTCTGAAACCAGGAGTTGTTTTTGTTGTAAAAGGGATGCTTCTTGTTGTTATAGAAACCAATCCAGACTTTTATCTGGTCGTTTTCAGGACAAACTTCTAATTTTTGAAATATTTTAGCCGAGTTTCGAACCATCCTCATCCTAAAAGTATGCTAGAATTACGCCCAAAAGTATGCAATTAGCTCTATCTCTCTCTTGCAAAAGTTTTTATAACAGTTTATAACAGCTTTCAGTTGCTTGCAACTGCTTTCTGTGCGCCTGGTATCTCCCCTTTTACAACAACAATTTCTTTACAAGAACAAAATAATTAAAGTCTTTCTAATATTCGAATTTAAATTTGACGGTTGACGATACAAGTTTAATTTTTGACCTTTTTATACACATAAAACATAATATTTCCTTTCCTTTGCTATTTTCAGCATTTATTTCGAGTTTCTGCCAGTGTGTCACAATGTTTGGACAACGCAATGTCCTTTCCGGAAAAGCTAATTGTGTGTGTGTGTGTGTGTGTGTGTGTGGAGGGGTGTGGCAAGTGCTTAAGAATTGCCAAGCAACTAAATTCAATTTGCCACCTTTAAGGGCAGCTGTGTGTGTGTTAAATGGTGGGGAAGGAAGGGGAACGACAACCTATTAAAAAAAGAGAGGGGGAAAAGGGGAGCAGGCATAACCGGCATACCAAAGAGCAATTATGAATGCCACAACTTGGCCAAAGGAGCTGCTGCTGCTGCTGCTCAAAGGCGGACAAAGGATACGATCCAAGTCACCGCCACCGCCCACCCCACATGACACCCACTCGTAATTCTATTTCGTGCTGTCTTGTCTTCATCTCCGGTCATGTCCTTCTCCCTTTCCTTCGCCCATTTCTTGCCCCAACGGGATGCCAGGATACAGGGATACCGGGATACCGGGATGTCAGGATGCCAGGCTGCCTAGGATGACAGCAGTCTGCCCTAGAGAGAGAGAGTGTGTTAACAAGATGCTCATTGAGACACTTTATAAAAACGTGAACAGGAAGCGGTTAAGTCACCATCATCATCATGGGGACTTTGTTGCAACATTCCCCGGGACACGACAGCAGGACCAAGACAGTAAGGACTAGGTGACTGTGACTGTGACTGTGACTGCCAGTTAGCATTTTATTTTCCAATTACTTTAATTGAAAATAGTTTACATTGCGCCTGCCACAGCCCACAGATTGCAGCTAAGCAGCTTCCTAAGGGAATTCATCGAGATGAGGATAAAGATGATAAGTCCAAACAGATGGCGCAATGCCATCCTTTGGGATGTCCTTGGCATTGACATTCGCGATTCCCTGGCATTCACATTCCCCCCTTTTCCATATGGCTAAGCGGCTAAGTTCGGCTTATTGGCCAACCGCTGGACCAGCTAAATTCTGTGGATTTTCCACCTCCGCAGGAATTCATTGGGATAAACAATGGGCTTGGGGGAGATGAGATAGATGAAGGGATTAAATTTCTGCTTGCTTTATTTCTAAGATTTACAATTAAACGAATTTATATCGTTTACTGATAAATTTATTATATATTAGGATATTTTATTTGATAACTTATATTTATTTATGGATTATACAACTCTATCTACGATTAAAGATTTTAAATATTATTTTTTTATTATAATAGATTCACTTTCTGAGACCTTTGGCCCCAATAACTGTGCTATAATTTATTTAGCCACCTAACGAGCCAGTTCAAGAGGTTGGAAATGGCTCAATTCTGCTGGCGTTGCTTTTTCGGACTCGCTTTTAATTCACAAATCTTAATTAAGTTAACGGACCGCAATTTATTTGCATGCGCGTCACGTAATTAATCAAAGGACAAAAGGAAAGCGAGAGAGCGGGTCTTTGCAGGATATGTACATACATATATTAAGGACTCACCCAGACGACACTCTTCGCCGATTTTGGCCTGGTTGAAGCAGGACTCCTTGTTGTGGTAGATCTCGTGACACCAGGCGCAGGACAACGCCACAATCTCCTTCGAACCGAAGAGCTTACTCTGCACCGCCTGCTTTACGGGAGAGATTGGGATCAGTATAAACCATACGGAAAAATTAGTACTGAAGGAGTCTGGATTTTTATATTATATTTTTTCCAAAAGGAAATTCACGTAATATCATCATCAATTATGCTTGAAATGCTTTTTTTTATTAAAAACATATTGTAAAATAATATTTTATTGCAAAGAAATTATTTCATAATTTAAATAAATTAAATTAGAGACTTGCGGAAGAAATTATATCATTTATATTATTTTATTTGTATTTTTAAGCCAATGTCTAGTGTCTTTCATATTTTAAATTATAATTTAAGTTTAAAATTAACTAAAAACCATACAAATTAATCCAAATATAAACAGTTTATGCCACAAAAACACAGAACATTAAAGTTCCTTTCAATTTCAATGGAAATTCGTATGGAAATGTTTATGGAAATTTGTGGTTTTTTGCCATTGAACCGTTAAGAGGCCTTCAGCGCCAACAAATAAAAACTCATTGAATATTATATTGATCGCTTCATCAACGGAAAATCGTGTGTTGCGGAGCAAAAACCAAACCAAAAAAAAGCATATAAAAAATGAATATAACAAAACCCAAACTCAGGTTGAAGTGCTGCTGCCCGATGTCGATGCTTGAAGTAAACCTACCTTTCCGCACTGCTTGCACTTGCCCTTCTCCAGCTTGCGGTGCACCCAATGGTGGTGGGTGGTGGTCTGCTCCCTGTACTGCCGGATGCCCACATCCCGGTAGGTGGGCTTGCAGGCCAACTGGCCCTTCTCGTTCACAAACGGAATGCAGTTCTGGTGCGCAATCAACTGGCAGGCGGAGCACTTCATCCGCTGGCCGCTCTTCTGCAATGCCACAAAAGGAATGCAATTTAAAATACAAAAATAGTAGAAAATATATTATAAATAATAATATAAATCTTCCTTAATCAGTGTAATATCTGATACCCTTTACTAAACTAATTAATTAGCAAATTTCAGGCCGTTTCTCTCTTTGTAAAAACCGCAATCAAATGACGAAACTGCAATTGCCATTTGCATTCCGCAAAACAAACTTTCAAATTAATTGTCAAAGCGGTGAGGTGAGCTGAGCTGCTGCTGCTGCTGCGGCCTGACAGGTGAAAACGGATTGCCGTCGTGGAAAATGCCTCTCTGGTTGCTGAGATGTTTTTCCTTGGAATGTCTAGAAAAACCCTCTGCTTGTGTGCGTTTATTGTGCTAGTTTCGGATACAGTTTTTGTGTAATTGTTTTCAGGTAAACTTTAGCTACGAAAAGCTTACCTTTTCCACCTGAGATAGCTACTTGAGGGCTGCTCGGCTTCTAAATTAAGGTAAGTTGTGGCCAAGGATCTATCTGGCTTTGCCTTATTTTAATTCCTAGCAATTCCTATTCAATTTTAAGTTTATATATCCAGGAAAAGGGGGTTTTGTTTGCATTGATTTTAATTTATGTATATTACCAATTAGTTCCTAACATTTTTTCCAATTTAATAATTAAACCTTAATAGAACCTCATTAAATACTTTATAAATCCTTTATATACCCCTAAAAAATTTTGATTGATCCCTAAAAGATCTTTAATAAATCTTTAAGAGATCTTAATTACCTCAATAAATACTTTATAAATCCTCTTATTTACCCATATTAAATTCTTGATTTATCCCTAATAAATCCTTAATAAATCCTTAAGGGATCTTTATAAAATCAAAGAGTAAAGTCCTTGCTAAATCCTCAACGAAACCTAAATAAAACCTCAATAAAACCTCAATAAATCCTTAATAAAACTTACAAATTATAAGCAAGAAATCAAATTTCAACTTTAAGTGTTACTAAATTTAATAATCAATAAACCTGCTACCCATAAATCCTATAAATGTGTCTCCTGGTCATGTTTAGATTATTTCTCCCACTTTTTCCCCTCAAACTGATGGAGATAAGACAGGATTTCAAATATAAATAAAAAGAAGAAAATATAAGGTGGCTGACCAAGTTTCTCCTCGTGTAAGTTTTTCCCCCTCCTCAGCTGACAATGAGACTGATAAAGTACTTTTTTTGTTACTCTTGGCTTCTTGGGCTGCCCAAAACTGATGACACGCCCATCGTTCTTGGGTCTCTCTCCCTCCAATCCCCTCCTTCAAGGACACTCTATGCAGGGGGACGGTTTATCCTGCGTTTATTGCGTGAATGTTGGACAAGCACGCAATAAATAAATAACGCTCACATGTAACCTGCCTTTCACTTCTCATTTCCAGTTTGTGTTAATTGAATTGCAGGAATATTAGAGTGAGAGGGGGAAGACACCAAAGGGGGGCAGGTATCAGGGTTACAAGCAGCTTAGCATAAAGGATATATCGAAAAAACAGGTTTAACTTTAAGAAGATAACAAAAAAAGTATCTTATTTAAATGAGTTTTGATTTAAATAATTTTTGTAGTCAACAATTTTGAAAATATTATTAATATTTACTGGTTTTCGCATTAAAATTGCGCTGCTTAATCTTCTAAATTTTATAAACATAAATATTTTAAATAATTTTAATCAAATTATCAATTATCATCATCAATTTGTACTCACAATGCACTCCTCGTTCAAGCAACAAAGATCACCGGAAGCGGAAGTGGGCTTCCAGTAATGCTCGCCCTGCACCGCGTTCTCCGTCCAATCGGGAACGATCCGTATCGGTCTCCGGGAATTGCTCGCCGAAGCGGTACGCCTGCTTAGAGGGAGAGAGAGAGAAAAGGGGAAACGGTTAGAAAATATGACAGAAACAATTTTAAAAACGAGTTAAGGGTAAAATAGGGGATTTTGCACTCGATTAGCACTGAAAATGTTATTTATTTTAATTACTTTTTGTATTTTTAAGAATTTTTATAAATTCCAGATTAATTTTGAGTTCAAAAATGTTTAAAGATTAAAAGGAATATAAATAAATAAAAGAAAAATGTCCAGAGGACTCTCTATTATGTGTGTCGCCCAGGAATTTGATTATTGATTGTGTTTTCAAGTTCAAACATAATTTATATAGATATTTATACACGTAATGTATATGTTTATTCCCATTTGCTAGCTGAGGAACTCACCTCTTCCGGCGCCACGCACCCAGGGAGTCGAGCTTCCGCTGCCGGAAGGCCGACTTCCGTTGCATTCCAATGGATGAGCGCCGGAAGCGTCGTACGCCCACCGCACCCGCTCCTCCCACTGTGCCCCCAACCGTTCCCGTAGCGCCCCCCGTCTCCGACCAAGCGGTAATGGGTCCGGTAATGGGAGAACCGGTAACCGATGAAAAACTATCGCCACGTTGCAAACGACGTCGCGTTGCCACCGGCAGCAAATGCGTTGTGGAGGTGTTGCTGCCATTACTGCTGCTGCTGTTGCTGCTGCTGCTGCTGCTGTGGCTGTTGTCGCTGCTGCTACTGCTACTGCTGCTGCTGGTGCTACAACTTCTACTGATCCTAGTTCTGTGCTGCGTGGCTTGGCCTTCATCCTCCAACTCGTCCTCCGTTTGAAACTCTTCGCGTACGGCGTGCAGCAATCGCTCCATTCCAAATATTGCCGCCAGCTTGTTGCTGCTGCTGCTGCTGTTGCAGTTAACTTTGTTGCATAAATTGCAATGGCAGTTGCTACTACTGTGCTCCTGACTAGAGGCGATATTGTTGCTAATGTTGTTGCCGCACGTACAATTCCTGACTTTGCAGCAGAAACATTGAGTGTTGCTACTGCTGCTGCTGCTGTTGCTGCTGCTGCTGTTGGTGTTGCTATTGCTGCTGTTGCTGTTGCTGTTGATATTGTTGCAATTTCTATTGCTAATATTGTCGCTACTGCTGCTGCCACAATTGCATTTATTATTGTTGCATTTGTTGCAGATATTCCTGTTGTCATTTAAATTGCTGTTGCTGTTAGTGCTGCTTTTCTTGTTATTGCTGCTGCTGCTGTTGTTGCTGTTGCTGTTGCTGTTGCTGTTGCTGTTGCTGTTGCTGTTGCTGTTGCTGTTGCTGTTGCTGTTGCTGTTGCTGTTGCTGCTGTTGCTGCTTCTGCTGCTGTTGTTGCTGTTGCTGGCATCACAGTCCAAATAAGATATGAACATGGTCTTTACAGTGACTTGATTCCCCACATCCGTTCTCGCTTGTCTTTATTTCATTTTATTTTTCACGTTTTACATTTCACTTCACTTCATTACACATTCCCTTTGCTCTGGATTTATTTATTCTTTTTTTTCGGGGTTTTCAGTCATTCAGAGCTCTCTGACCGGATAGATCCGCAGTTGGAATCCGATTTCGGTAGTGATTCCGATTCTGATTCTGATTCCGGATCGCGTTCGAGCTTTGGCTCTGTCTCTGTTGCTGCTGCTGTCGCTGTTGCTGTTTCTCCTGCTGTCCGTTTTCGTGTCTGTGGCTGTCATTATGGTGCAAAAAGATTGCCCAGAGATTCTGTTTTGGTTTTGCTTTTGGCTTGATTTTGCAAACGATTTTTACACACCCTTTTTTGAGGGTATTAACGAATTGGCTTGGGTTTGGCACATCTAAGTTGGTTTAATAATTATTTTAACTAAAACATTATTTGTTTATATATTTAGGTTTTTGGAATTTCACTGAGAGTTCGTTGGCAGGCCAAATTAATGCTACTCATTGATATAATCATCGAGAAAGTTATCGAAAATGTATCCCATCTCATTGATATAATAATCGAGAAAACTATCGAAAATTCATCCCATCTCATTGATATAATAATCGAGAAAGTTATCGAAAATTCATCCCATCTTATTGATATAATAATCGAGAAAGTTATCGAAAATTTATCCCATCTCATTGATATAATAATCGAGAAAATTATCGGAAATTCATCCCATCTCATTGATATAATAATCGAGAAAGCTTTCGAAAATTCATCCCATCTCATTGATATAATAATCGAGAAAACTATAGAAAATTCATCCCATCTCATTGATATAATAATCGCGGAAGTTATCGAAAAGTTATCACATAAAATCGTTTAAGGTTTTTCTAAGGACTTAATGTCGATTGATATTAAATCTACTACCAAATACTTGCTACTAGGCTCATTTTCATATCAAAGTCTATAAAATACACCAAATAAACTATATAATTTATATGTATTATCAATAAAAAACTTTCTGATAATCAAATAATTGTAAAACTCCACTGAAACATTACTAAATATTTCTAGTTAAATTATAATACTTCCCCCCTCCATAAAGAGTATAGAAAACTCCTCAGAATCGGCTAGAACTATAGAGAACTTTGACCGGGCATTATTCGGATATCTCGCTCCATCGCACACACCATTCAGTGGCTGTGGTGTGAGTGAGTGTGTGCCGTGCGTGTGGACTTAATACATTTGCATACATTTTGTTTATATGCATTGTAATTAAGTTCTTATCAGATGGAAATACATACAGAAAAAAATGTGACTCTCTGCCCCTTTTTTTTGTTTATATATTTTTTCTTTTTTTTTCCATGGGTTTTTTCCTCGTTTTTTCAATTTACTACGTGCCCTAGGTGTCCTTTAGAGGAAGGAACAGGGAGCAAGAGGAGCGGGAGAAGCCTTTTATTGGCCTGGCAAATTGCAGGTTTGCTTTTTGAAACAGATTGCAGATTTTCCATGTCAATTGTCAACGTTTACGGCGACTTTTTAGCTTTGCTCCGCGCACCCTTTCTTTTTTTTCTAACATTCTCTTTCTTCTACTCTTGGTATCCTTTTGCTGAGTATCCTTTTTGCGTGTCGCCTCTCCTTTTTTTTTGTATTTTTTGTGCGACTTTTGAGCGCGTTTAATGCGCTGTTTTTGACGCGCTACTCAAAAAAAAAATTTCTTTTTGGCATCCACGCTTGATTTAACGCTAAATGTAGCGTGTCGGTGGGTGTGTGAGTTTGTGTGTGTGTGTATTTGACGTGACCTCACAGTGAGGCACACACACGTCCACGTATACACTGCAATTTTTAGTGGATTTTTGGAATTAGTTTTAAGCTATTTATGCTGAATTTTGGATTTTTAATACTTAAAAAATACTAAACTATCGAAAATTCATCCCATCTCATTGATATAATAATCGAGAAAACTATCGAAAAGTCATCCTATCTCATTGATATAATAATCGATAAAACTATCGAAAATTCATCCCATAAAATCGTTTAAATATATAAATAAAAAATCTGTAATGTATGACAAAAATTTCAAAAATTATTTTTAATGCGAAAAATTTTAATAAAAATTGATTTTAATATGCAAAAATAATTTTAAAATACATTTTTTCATTACAAATTAAGTTGTAATATTTTCAGTGGCATATTTTTAAAAGAAATTCTTGATTTCTATTATTATTATGTACTTCTGATATTTCTTGTCTCCCAAACATAATTATTAAAACTAAAAAAATAAAATAAATTAGAAATAAGAAAAGGAAACCTCTTTGGGCGAACAATTCCCTTTAATTTCAGCCAAACTAAAGTTACTTAACTCTTGAAATTAAGTCAGAATTGCATCAGTATCCTGGGAGGAGTTGGGTAATCGAAGCCTTAGAAGGGCAAATCTCCAAGGAAGAAAGAAAAAGGCAGCCTGTGGGCTGCTGCCTTTTCAAAGTTGCAAAATTGCAAAATTGAATTGCAAATCAATTGGCCAACTGCAGACGCCCTTTCCTGCGACTCGAAATGTGGAAATAAATGTTGAGCTGGCTTTGTGCTAATAGTTCATCAAATAACTTGGCGAAATCATTGAAAATTCCATTTCATTTTGCCTGACTTTTGACAGATCTTTTAAGGGTTTCAGCTTTTCATTTAATTGAGACAATTTCCTTTTTAAATTTCTTTTTTATTCCTTATTTTAATTACATTTGTTGCTTGTCAATTTTTAATTTTAATCATAAGATTTTTGTTCCCAAAAACACCACAAATATTTCAGCTTTCTAGGGCTTTGAAATGATATTTATTGATATTTTTATTGCCAAAATATTACAAATTGAATTAAATATTGTAACGATTTTTTTTCTAATATTTCTGCATTTATAAATTGATTCCTAAAACAATTACAAACCAAATATATTTATTTGAGAGCTCAAGAAAACAATTTCTCGCATAGAGAACCGAAAAAAGAGAGGCAATCATCCCTAATTAGAATCGTTTGCTACCAAATATGAATGACCACAGAAAATAAGGAAAAACAAAACAAAAACCCGAAATCAAATAAAACCAAGCGGCGGGGCAAAGACGTAATAAAAACTTGAAACGCAATTTCAATTCAAATGTGATTAATTTTGATGTCGACTGCCTTTGAAGAGGTCTGGACTTTTGGGGGGAAAAGTCAAAGGGAAACCAAGGAAAGAGCTAGGAGGGAAAGCAAAGAAAAGCGGGGAAAATGTACGTCTAATGAAAGGCAAACTGTCGTCAATGGCTTGGACTTGGAAATGGCAAAGGAATTGAGATTTTGGGGGGCCACCACCTCCACCACCTCATTGACAAAATCAATAAGAGCCTTGAGAGATAATTTTACGCATGCCAATAATGGGCACTCTGCATTTCAGCTCAAAAAAGAATAATAATAAAAATACAAATCGTAAAAATATTATCGCTTTGCCAGAAATAAATAAATGAGCACTCCAAAAAGTGCTCATGAAAAAAATCTCATAAAACAGAGATACTTAAACCCTTTTCGTGGAGGTCCTTTCAACAGGCAAACTTTCAGAGGAGCCACCATTAATAACCGCCCACAACTATGCGCTTTAAACAGATCCCGCTTAGAGATATATCATCCATTCATTTGCACACATTTAAGCCAATGAGAAATCCATTTGAGCTGGCCCAAAATGAAAAATTATCTGCACGTCCTGGCCTGGCCTGGCCGTCTGTCTCTCTGAGTTTGAGTCCTCATTTTCGTTCTCGTTCTCGTTCTCGTTCTTGTGATTGCGATTAATGCCCGGACATTCGAATTGAAAACGTGGCAACAACTTTCGAAGAAAAAAAATGAAAAGAAACGAAAACTGAGAAATGGTTAGCCATTTTCCGAGTCCCTGGCTTTGGCAGTGGCAACTTGAGTCGAGCTGCACAGCTTTCAACTCGAGAAAAGGATTTTAAGCTAATGAATATTAACAATAGCCATGGGCAAGCGGCAGTTACACGCAGAGAAAATACTTTAAACTTGACAAAATATATTAATTAACGAAATTTTATTTGAAAATTTAGAAAAATAGTGTATTTTCATTAAATTTGCCTTGATAATTAAAATATCCTTGGCTAAACCAGTCAAAAATCCTAAAATATATTTATAAATATAATAAATAAATGAATTCCCTTCTCTCTGTGTAATCAAAGAGGTAGTTGCATCTCCTGAAAACGCTCAAGGATTGCCAAGGAGGGACTAAACGACGGCTGGGCTGCAAATGAAATTAATATTCTTAATTGGCATTAAGCGTTTGGCCTTCCCCAACGAGTTGGTGTTTTTCTGGCTGGGCGAAGAGGGGAAGAAAGGTATGCAGTAGTAGTAGGTAGAAGGATAACGAGAAGGACGAAAAACAATTCAATAAAATAAGCAAAAGGACCAACGAAATAATCTGCATGGCAACCTAGAAAAGAAGAAGAGAAGTCTGGGGTGTAAACTTTTCAGACAGCGACCCAGAGAGAGATCCTGAATCCCGATGTCTCAATTTTTTGTGCCGGCCTTTGGGGTCTGTGTCACAAAAGTTTTCTCAAACTCAACAATTAAATAAACTTAGAGGAAGGATTGTAAAAAACATGGCTGAAAGAAGCCTCCGTTTTTGCTAGGAAAATATTCTGTGTAGAACTATAAACGGGGGGGATTTTTTAAGAGGAAAATAAAAGGGAAAAAATATTTTAAACCATGAATGAGAATAGGAAAAACTCTTGCTATAAAAGGGGGAATATTCGTAGGAAATATTTAAAGGGAATAGAAAATGGCAACCAAAAAAAAAGGAGTTATTTCCAATCATATAAATAATATATATTATTATTATTTTAATATAATTTATAAATATATATGCAGATTATATATGCAGATTAATTGACCTAATTAATTCCTATGCCAGACAAACTTTCCGCGTTAAAATTAATGCATTTTGACTTGCATTTACTTAGTTATGATCTATAGAAACTTAAGGCTGTTCGAACCACGTTAACTTCTTTTTCGTTATGCCCTAATTTTAGTTTGCAATGCTATAAATTTTATACATTTAACAGCCAATATACAGATTGTTAGTTTGCATTTTTACACAAATTTTTCCAAAGTAAAAAAAAAACAAATTTAAGCCGATTTCAATGCCTCAAAAATGTCATATCATTTTTTAGCCTAATTATTAAGGCTTCAAAAAATTCTAGTGTCTTCTGGAACACCCTCTATAAACCCCGCTAGAATAAGGTAATTCTCACCTGATATCTAGACAATCTTTTCTTATCTTTCAAGTAAAAATAAGAAAAAGAAAACAACATCTTGCGTTGCCACCTCATCGGCTGCATGAATAATTGGAGACAAACAAGGGATTTCAGCAGGGAGTGCCTTGAACCCCTCCATTATTACCCCGAGTTTCTTATCTAAATCGTATCTCTGAGATGTTTTTCTCCCATTTCTGCTTCCGTTTCGTAATATTATGGCCAGCTAAACCTGGTAGGTAGGTTGGTAGCTAAACCCCTAATCTGTGGCACAATCACAAATTATCTGGGGGACTACTTAAATTTATGAATGAACTCAAGTAAACAAAAAAAGGCAGAAAGAAGCAGCAGCTCAAGGAGATGCTACCCTAAAAGTGTCTTGCACATTTTTTAATTGAAATACTTTTCTCAGATGACAACTCATATTTTCTTTGCTTTTTTTCTTAGCTAAAAATACTCAAGTTAATTATGAGAACGGGCGGCAAATCTAAAACATGTGTGTGACTTGATATTTATTTTTAAAAGCACCATTTATATATATATATATATTTATAAATGTGGTAAATATTTGTGGGAGAACCCCCTCAACCCTGACAGGTGTAGCCCTAACGATTTTGATTTTGATTTTGATTAAAGTGTAAATTTATGCAGGCATAAATTGCGGCTGGAAATTAGTTTGCCATAAATACGCTTCAATGGGAATTGCACATTTCGCATATTTATTTTGGCTATGCCCCCCCCTTGAATTTTCGATAAATATTATACCAATACGGATTATTAATATTGCTACCTCCTCTATACCTCCCTGTTTTTTTTCTTTATTATTATTTAATTTGAATTTTTTTTCTAGCCGGCTCACGTGGCGTATGCGCAATTTCGTGGGCGCCGCTCTCTCCCGAATTTGTGTCTTGTGATGTTTTTGGCTGGCCGCAGCTGGCAAAACAAGACGAATCAAAAGCAAAAAAAAAAAACAAAAAAATAAAAATAAATAAAATAAAACAAAAAAGCAAAGTAAAGAAAAAAAAACTGAGAGAGGGAAGAGCAACAAATCGACAATAAATCAAATCAAATAAACGAAATGCGACGTACTTTGGCTGCGCTGATCGCAGGCTCTATCTCTTTCTATATAGTTTATGCCATAGTTTTTCTATTTTGATTTTGTTTTCTTTTTTTCCTGATAAATGAGTGCGAAATTCTTTAAATGTCACGGCTGGCAGTTGGCCCCTAAGTTCACATGCCGCGAATATAGTAAGGCATATATAGTATTCTAGATTCTAGTAAAAGTGGAAGAAAGCCAAGATATATATTCAGAAAGGTGTTGGTAAAACAATTACCATATCTTTTGGCAACAAATGTGCATTTTCTGCATATTATTTTGGCCGTTGGTTTTAAGTTTGAGAATAATTCTAGATATTATATCTGGAGAATAGGTGGATGATTGTTAAGATTTAAATATTATGAAATAGAAAACTGTTTGCTGGGATTATCTTATATTTATAGAGATAATTTCAGCATTTATTTTGGGTTTGAAATAGTTTTTAATTTTAAAATATAAAATATTTATAAGAAGCAGCAGAAACTTGAAGAAAACTTTGCCTACAACATCAAATACCAAATGCAAACAATTCCTGTACTTTCCTTTTCCATCTGGAAATCTAAAAACTATACAGAATAATACAGAATAATACTATGATAATAATACTATAATATATATCTGGAGAATAGGTGGATGATTGTTAAGATTTAAATATTATGAAATAGAAAACAGTTTGCTTGCTATTTCTAACAGTTGCTGGGATTAACTAATATTTATAGAGATAATTTAAGCATTTATTTGTAGGATTTGAGAAGAATATTGACAAATATATTGAAATAGTTTATAATTTTAATATAATATAATATATTTTATATTATATATAATAATATAATATAAAATATATAAAAGCAGCAGAAACTTGAAGAAAACTTTGCCTACAACATCAATTTCTGTACTTCCTATCTGGAAATCCAAAAAAACTATACACTAACTTGATCAAATCCCCTACAGAATATAATTTATATATATATAACTGAGCAATCAGTGTGCTTCCTTTTGCAAAAGTTACTAAATTCAATGTGTTTTCGCCTGAGCACACACTGGTGCAACATTTAGTTCGTGAGAGGTTCGTGCGTATCATGCGGAGCACCAGCAGCAGCACCAGCAGCAGCAGCAGGAGCAGGAGCAGCAGCCGTCAGGTGGCCCAGTGGAACGTGGAGGACGTGACCAGCTGGGCGATAAATCAGTCCGATCACTACTCGAAGATCCTCCTCGACTGTTTGCGCCAGGAGGCCATCGATGGCGAGGTGCTGCTTGCTTTAACCGAGAATGATGTACAGGATTTGCGGCATCGTTTGGGCTACAATGTGACCTTTGGGGAGTTGAAGAAATTCTGGCTGGCAGTGCTTCGGCTGCAGTTGCAAATGGAATCTATGCCTATTTCTGTACCCGTAGCCGTACCTGTCGTACCTGTACCCGTCGTACCCATCGTACCCGTACCCGTAACCGTTCCCGTATCCATTCCCGTGTCCTGTGTGACATCCTGCCGCCTAACGCCCGAGTATTTGAAGACTGCCATTAGCCTGGGTTACTCTCTCCTGGTCAGTTGCATAACCTCGATTGTCATGGTGATTGTTCATGAACGAGTGCCGGATATGCAACGTTATCCCCCGCTGCCGGATATTTTTCTGGACAATGTACCGCACATACCGTGGGCCTTCTCAGTGTCCGAAATTACCGGTTCGCTGCTCTTCACCATATGGCTAATAGTTCTGATCTTTCACAAGTATCGATTGGTGCTTTTGAGACGCTTTTCCGCTTTGGCTGGGACTGTCTTCCTGCTGCGCTGCATCACCACGCTGATCACCTCACTGAGTGTACCGGGAACGCATCTGCAGTGCAATCAGAGTGACCTGGCCATCGATGATCCCAATGTGAGCATGTTGGGAGCCACACTAATACGGCTAACACGTGCCTATCGCATCTGGCGGGGTTTGGGCCTCTCCATTCAGGGTGTGAGCACCTGCGGCGATTATATGTTCAGTGGTCATACGGTGGCCCTTACCCTCCTGAATTTCTCCATTACGGAGTATACACCGCGAAGCCTGTATGTCCTGCATGCCTTCACCTGGCTCCTTAATCTCTTTGGTATCTTTCTCATCCTGGCCGCCCACGAGCATTACTCGATTGATGTGTTTGTGGCCTTTTATATTACCTCACGGCTCTTTTGCTATTACCACAGCCTGGCCAATAATGGAGCTTGTCAGGGGAGTGACTCCAAGCGGATGCACACCTGGTTTCCGCTTTTTAGCTACCTGGAAAGGGATAGCGCCCATGGGATTGTGCCCCATGACTTTGATACGCCCACCTCTCTGGTTGAGGCCATCACCGATCAGGTGTGCTGGGCCAAGGATCAAGTTATCCTCACCCTGGCCAAATTCTCCCTATTCCCGCTTGCCTTTCTTCATTGTTCCAGCAAGTCTGCCTAAGTCTCTCAGTGTGTGTGTGATTCTAAATCAGATCCTGCTTCGCGCCATTGCGTTTACTCTCTACATTTATTTCTAAGGGCGTCTGTGAAAAAGCTTGAAACTTGAAATAAATAAAAGTAGCTGTCATTGCATTTACATTCAAAAATATATGATAAAATATTATGTATTTAGGTTGTAATAATTTTCGATTTGTGCCAAAGTCCATAAGCCATTTGATGGCTTGCCAAGCGAAACTCTCAGAGATCCAAATGCCGTCGCCGCATATATCCCATATTTTTGCACATTTATCTACATATAAATGTCTCTACATATAAATATCGGTATATATATTTATATATCATCCAAAAGCATTCTGTTAACCGCCTAACATTGAACTTTGGCTGACCCCCTGCCTTCCCATTCAAGTTCATTGATTAAATTAATTGGAATTTAACAATTTTTCCCCATTTTTGGGCTCAAAGAAACACTCGTTATTTTTGTTGCTTTTTTGTATTATTTTTGGCCTGGCAGTTATTTTTATTTTTGGTCTTAATTGACCCGCAGGGGCGCGCGGCGAGTGGCTTTTGTTTTGATTTTGATTTCAATTTCCCTTCTTTTTTTCCGGGCTGCTTTCATACTTTTTTGCTTTGCACTTTGCAGCACACTTTTCCTTTTTTTTATTAATTCGCAACACGCGCGTAATTTAACGAATTAATTCTTGTTTCTTGTATTTTGTAGAATTTTCCGCCCGCTTTTTCCCATTTAGTTTGTTGTTTTTTTCGGTTCTTTTGCTGGCGGCAGCATCCGACCGCACAAGGCAACTGAGCGGCGGGCTGCCATCGAGCGAGCTGAAAGTCAACAAGAGAGGCGGCAGCAGCAGCAGCAGCAACAGCAACAGCAGCAACAACAACAGCAACAGCAACAGCAACAGCAGCAACAACAACAGCAGCAGCAGCAGCAACACTTTGTCACCTCGAAATGCTGCCTGCCTGCCCGCCTTTTCGACTTTTCGCTTTATCGCTCATTGCGACTGCGTGGTGAGTTTTTCTCGGCAACGAACTGTGATCAGTGCTGCACAGCTGGCTGGAAAATTTGTCATTAAAATATAGGCTTTTCCTGAGGCTTTTCACTTAAAAGAATTCTAGTTTTTATAACTATTTTTCAAACACAATTTTAAAGGCTCTTTTCGAAGCCTAACGAAGTCTAAGAAAACCTTTTAGTTTTTTTGTAATTTTGTAGGATATTATTTACTTGCTTCTTTATCAAAAAACTAGCGAAGAAAAGTTCTTTGAACTTATATTCATCAATTTTTGGCTTAGTTATAATCGTTTATCATAAGTCTATTGCAAATTTCAGAGATATTGCCAAGGAAAAATTGTAAATCTTTTAATTTCTAATGAAATATATAAGTTTTTAGCAAATTTTAATTGAATTTAAATAAAGTTTCCATAGTTTTACAATTATCTTGCTTCTTTATCAAAAAACTAGCTCAGGAAAGCTTTTCAAATTTATATTCATCAATTTTTGGCTTAGTTATAATCGTTTTTTATAATCCCCTTGCAAATTACAGGGATATTGCCTAGGAAGTTGTAAATCTTTTAATTTCTAATGAAATTAGCAAATTTTAATTGAATTTAAATAAAGTTTCCATAGGTTTTACATTTATCTTTCTTTGTTGTTTTAGTTTACAAATATTTAGAAAGAAATATATATTGGAAATTAAGAAAACTGAACAATTTATAAAAGTCTTTATAGAGTCCGGGTAAAAATAATCCAAGCTGAATTATTAAAGGTATAAATATACCTTTATTTACATAATATATATTTCATTTATATAATATAATATATATATATATATTATATATAATATATATTTAATTCTAATAAATATTTCTTCAACATATTTAGCTTTAGCTTCAATTTGTTGCCCTGCACTGAGAGCGATCTCTCTTGGATAGTTTGTTTTTTTTCCTCTCTAGTGGCGGTTTGCTTTGACTACGAATTTCCATTTGCTGGGCAATGCGACGACTGTGACATTTTCTAGCTCCCCTGCCCCTGCCCTCCTCCCTCTGTCACTCCTCCGATCTCCGCTGGCGGCTGTTGCTGACGTTGCCGCTGACGTCGCCGAGTTGTGGTCGCTGCTGGTCGCTGGCTGCCGCTCGCTGCTTTGTCTCCCGCTTTGATTGTTCAGTTTCGCTTGGCATATTTTCGCTTTGTGCCTTTCAATTTGCATTACAATTTCGCCTCCATACGCCCAACCTGCCCCATACACACACACACTCGCACACACACCTCGCACACCCTCCTTGACGTAGCGAAAAAATGAGAGAATGTTTCATAAAACTTAATTGCGGCTGAGTTTCCAAGTAGACTGGAAGATTGTTGATGTTGCTGCTGCTGCTGCTGCCACTAAAAATGTGGTAAATGTTGTTGCCGCCGATGTTGCATGCCGCGTGCGTCAGCAAAATGCGGAACTCAACGCAACAACAAAACAAACAACAACAAAAAATAAATGAAAATAAAAACAAAAAACACTGGAACTGCAGACAGACGGCAGCAATTCATTTATCATCATCTATATCCCACTTTTTGTGGACTAAGAATTTTATCGTATTATTCTAGAGATTTTCTCTCTTCTTTTTTGGGGAGTTTGGCAAAGAATAATGAATAGAGGTTCTTGCATTGAAGTTTTAAAAAATTTTGAGACATTGAAATAATAGGAAAATGTTTGAGAAAATATTATAAAATATTTTTAAAATATTTAGAGACATTGGAACTATGGGAAAATGTATAGGAAAATAATTTAACATCTTTTTAAAATATTTAAAAATATTAGAACAACAAGGAAATATAAAGAAAAATATTATAATACATTTTTTAAATATTTAGGGATAAATAAAACATTTCATTAAGAGTTAAAAACATTTTCCTATTGTTTTAATGTCACCAAATATTATAAAATATTTTTATATTTAGTGTTATTGAAACAATAGGAAAATGTATAGGAAAATATTATAAACTATATTCAAATAAAATTTAGAGACTTTAGAACAATAGAAAATATAAAGAACATATTTTAAAAATATTTACTAAAATAAGAAAATATCTAGAATATTGTAAAATATTTTAAAAGTATTTGTAGGCATTGGAACTATCGGAAACTGTCCAGTAAAATATAACAAAAAATGCATTTTGTAAAGAAATAATTTAGAAAGTTTATATGTATATTTATATTTTCATTAGCAAAAATTAATCAATAGATTTCCATGACATTCACTGACTTCCTTTACTTTTCCCTGTCACCTGCCTAAAGAATTCTGACAAAAAACTCACTGACACACACACCTTACAATGCTGTCCCTAAATATCGGGGAATTCCCGCCGTGCAAAAAAAAAAAAAAACAGTTAGCTCAATCAAAGAATAGGGCAAATTGGAAACACAATCGCGTATCCCCCGAGCGTTGTATGCTAATTTCATGTATGGAAAAGTTTGGGAAGCCCCAACACCCGCTTCCCCCTCTCTTTCTAAATATATAGTGCCCCTCGGGGGAGTATTTTCATAAAATTATTTGCCCCATTGTCATAAAAGTTAAGTTAACTTTTTGTTTCTTCTTGTTCGATGGCTGCTTTTGCTTCTCTCGTGTTATTGTTATTGTTGTCGGGGTTGTTTTGGTTGTTGTTGTTGTTATTGTGGGTAGCAAAAATGGTAGGAAGGGAGTTAGGGATGGGAGGGAATCCGGCGGAATGTCTGAGAGGACCTAAAGTCGCATGAATGAACCGCACACGCCTCGGGGACAGACAGAGAGAAACCAAAGAAGAAACCCCCAATGGAAGGATGGCACTGATGCACTGTGAGAAATTTAAAGGGGCATGAAAAGAGCAAATATTATTAATTTTAAATATAATATATACAAAAAAATATATATAAATATAAAGAAAGTTGTGGAAACAAAGGATTTTTCTGTATGAATATTTTAGAACGTAAAATATAAATTGTATTTTTTATAAAAGCCGTTTTTTCCAATTTAAACTAATAAAAACATTTAAAAAACTTGAAATCATATAAACAAAGACTCAAAAATGATATAAATAAAAATTTACATATTCTTAAAGAATGTTTTCTTGAAAACCCCTTATTTTTTCAGTGCCCTAAAATGAATGAAAGCCACAAAGTTGAAGAAGTCGAGATTGGAGTGTAGACCACATCCGAAAGTCAGAATGAATGACTACAGTGTCCGACATGCGTCGCATGATTGAGTGATTTTATAATATTTTCCATTTTATCGGGCAAAAAAGGAACCCCTTCCCTTCAACAGGAACGGAGATTAGGATGGGTTTTTGGTTGAGCAAATTAAACATATCCAGTTGTCAGTGCGGTCAATACTTAATTCTCAGTCAGAGGAGATAATAACATGTCACGCTCCGGTATCGTAAATCAACAAATCCAACTTTATGACGGGATCCCCGAACAACCATAACATATCCCTGGAAAATATACAAATATATAGCCCCCGGGGAACGACTAATGGCGGAGGGGGAGATATATAATATAGAGAGAGGGAGAGAGCGGGGACTTTAATGGCCATGTTCGGCACAATAAATGGCCATAAATTGGGACAACATGGATCGGAAATTAAAAACGAGAGATATAACCGCATAAAGTCAAAGAATGTATAAATATTAAAATCATTTTCAGTACTTATCTGAGTGCAAGTTAAGGATTGAGTCAAGGATTAAACATTTTGTACATACCTGAAAATAGAAAAGAGGTTCAATAATTAGTTATAATTAAATATAAACAAATAATGAATAATATCATAAATAATATCATAAATAATATCATAAATAATATTATAAATAATATCATAAATAATATCATAAATAATATTATAAATAATATCATAAATAACATCATAAATAATCTGATGTATAATAATATAAAAAAACACCCATCTTGAGATTGAAGAGCTGTTAAAAAGACATTTCCCTCATCTCTAAATCCCTGTTTTCCCAATAATAATTATTTGCATTATTTGGTTCACTTTGATTTCCCTCTCCTCACTTCGTTGAAGTTTTTCCCCCAGTTATGTTCACGTTAAATGAATAAATATATCTCCCAGCGGCCATGGCTCCATTCGGTTCCCATTGATAAACCCCGCACTAAGCTAATTAATTTTCCATGGAACCGGGTCGAGTTTCCTGGGCAAGTTCTCGCCACGGGTAAGCACACACACGAGCACAACGCCGCCCCTAATCTCTCTAATCCATCAGAGGAAAGTTCTGAATTATCCATATCCATATCGGTTGGAGGGAGGGAGTCAGAGAAAAAGAGAGTCCTCCTACTGGGACTCTGGACGGACTCTGGAGTGGGGCTGAGCTTACGTGGTTGGTGGTGCAGCGTAACAAATTGGCCGCAAGTGGTTCGTCACCCTCACACCTAGTCCTTGGGGCGGCTTTCGGCACGCAACCTTCTTGTCATTCCGGGCAATGGGATACGCGGAAAAAGGACATAAGGACAAGGGGCAGAGGACAGCTTTGAACGGACAGCGGACAGAGGATAGCGTTGAACGGACAACGGACAGAGGACAGCATTGAACGGACAACGGACAGAGGATAGCGGTGAACGGACAAGGGACAGGGGACAGCATTGAACGGACAGCGGACAGAGGACAGCGTTGAACGGACAACGGACAGAGGACAGCGTTGAACGGACAGCGGTCATGGGACACTTTGTTTGAATATTATTTATGAGCGGCTTTTGTTGTAATTCAAGGAAATTGGTTTGCTTGGGAAAATAACACTGCTCGAAACAGGCATAATATTTGTTTATTATATTATATTATATATATTATTATATATATTAATATTATATTATTATATAATGTTTTATTAAATTAAATTAGCTTCTAAAAAGTATTAGGAAATTTAACCTTAAAAGTCTCATATACTTGCTTAGCCATTTTACGAGTCTTTCCTAATATTTGTATAAAATATTAATTGTTTGTTGTATTAAATTAAATTTATTTCTGAATATTTATAGAAAGAACCCACATCCTTATAACTTCTACTTTATAAATAATTTCTTTAAAGTTTCAACTTCTTTAAGAGCTTCTATTTAAATTTTAAGGATACCCAAAATCTCAGTGCTTTCGATTTTTGCGTGTTATTTTTTTTTAAGAGAAAGCTAAAGCTGCCTGAAATAATTTATTCATGCCTTGGGTTGACGCTTAGAGCCAGTGTTCGCTGTGGGCCAACTTGGCGGGAATTATGAATGGCCCAAAGGCAAAACCGGTGGCACTGAGTGAAGCCTTCCTTCGCTTCTAATTAGGCTGAAGTTGGCGGGAGTTGGATCACCAAACGGAGGACACTAACGGAGGCACACGGAACACTCTTTGGGTCTCACATGTCGTCCTGTAATTCGAGTGGCCCACGTGTCACACACGGATTGCCAGGACCTGCTACTGCTTCTGCCAAAAAAACAACAAAAATCTGGGCAAAGGCAAAGGTGCTCACTCAGGTCAAGTGGACACAGAGAGAGAGACAGAGTTTAGCCGCAATTATGGGGCCAGGTTTAGGTACATCTCCTGTCCAACCTTCGCCATCCCAAAAAATCCTAACAGGGCGCCACGTGTAAAGCTCGTTTTAATGAGTCAATTTAAAAGTTTGCTGGCTCCAAAAATAGCCAGCGAGTGGGTCCAAGGCAAAGGCGAAAGTAAACAATAAAAAGTACAGGGTTCTGGGTCCCCTTTTTGCTTCAAAAATATATAAATAAATATGTTTAAAGAGAGAAAAGTGTAAAGAATTTAGGGAAAAGAATCCTTTCAACTAGAAACTTATTATAAAAGAAAGAAATCCCTTAAATTACATACCCATCGGCATAAGTTGCTGTGGATCCGGTCATGGACAAAGCCTTGTATCTCGCCTGCTCATCGGTTGGTAGCACTATATCCACCGATCGGGATCGGGTGGCATTGATATTCGGTACGGTTAGGAAACAGCCATCGGCACTTGGCTGCAACTCCTCGGCCTTGGGACCTGAGGAGAGTTTCGAGAAGCACGAATCCACGGAGGCGGCACGATCTCGCTTCAAGTCTGGCACCATTAGGTAAATGTCTCTCACCACAAAAGCATTGTGATGGCTGCTCGATGATGATCCTGCTCCTCCTCCTGCCGCTGCTGTTGGCGAGCCACAGGTGGCCATGGTCGAGGCCTCGTCCAGTGAATCAGCCGTATCCACCGATGACTTGTTATTGTTATCCACCTCCTCGTGCGAGACATTCTCCAGAGAGTTACCCGTGGGCTCTACAAATACAGCCTCTTGCCGTGAGATCGATCGACGCCGGGCTCGCACTGGCAAACCCATGGCAGCGCCAGCATCATCCGCATCTGCCGAAGCACACGGCGAAGAGATCGTCGGAGGTGTTATCATCGTGGGCGGCAATCTGGCCGCCGCCGCCGAGCAAGGCGACATGGGCGGCGATGGTGGCTCAATGGGTAATATAGGCGGTGACGATGGATAATCCCCATTGGTTGGGCTCAGCGTAAAGGTGATGCCACAGGGCGTGGTTGGCTGAGGCGGCAGCAAAGTATTGCCAAAGTGCGGTGAACCATTGTCCGAACCCTCCAGGCCCTCGTCCTCGGAAGTCATGGTGGTGGTGTGTCCGCCGCCGCCGCTGCCGATGGTGTGACGACGCATCTGGCGCGGAATGTGAGTTCGCGACTCCTCGATGCTGCTGCCCAGGCTCATGTTGCCAATTCGAATGTCCATCTCCAGGGCAGCATCATCGTCCGGATCATGATCATGCTCAGACTCCACTTCGGTGCGTGGCTCTTCTTCGACTTCCTCGGGTGCCGTTTCTGCCGTGGTCTCACCCTCTGTGGCCTCTGTGGTGGCACTGCCCTCCTCTTCGTCATCATCATCGTCATTGTCATCGTCATCATCGTTATCCTCGTCCTCGCTGGCCTCTGAGCTGGTATTGCTCAGGGCACTCAGCTCCCGATGATCAATAAAATAGCGCTGCTCGGCTGTCATTCGACGTTCGTACTCCTCCAGGTAATGACAATGAATGCAGGGCGGCGGTGTCTTCGTAGACGAACTGCGACGAGTCTTTAGGCGACGTGGCACCTCCAAAAAGGTGCCAGAATCATCGCTACCCGCAGACACAGCCGCCGAATCGAAGCTGTGAGATCGTTGCTGTTGGTGTGCCGCCAATGGCACTTGCAGGAGTCCCGCCTCTGAGGATCGCTCGTCTGCCGAGGACGAGGACTGCTGCTTAAGCAGACTCGAGGAGGCACGCTGCGCCTCTAGTTGCATCTCATCAAAGGAGGCTGAGCGAACCTGCAACAATATGGGGATTGAAGGGGATAGATTGGTCACAAAAAAGTCAGAGACGTGTTTGCAAAAGTGGACCAGCTGCTATTCACTCCGAAAAAAACAGCCAAAAACGAAAGCAAAAAACAACACAACACAAGGAACATGCTCGAGATCTCTTAAGAATATAGATTTCAAAGATAGTGTCAAGGAATCCGAATAATCGAGAGTGCAGAGCTAGGATTCCTTTGAAACAAAAAGCAAGACTCAAAACAAACATGCAAACAACAAAAGATCAAAGCTTAACCAAAAAAAAAACAACACAAAAATAATATATTATCTATAAATATAATATTATACTTAATATTTAAGTACACCAACGAACGAAACACTGATGCATTTGAACAATCGTAGAACATTTAGAATTATCAAAGAAAATTATCGATCCACCTTTTTTACCTGTTTGGGAACCTCCAGGCTATTCTGCATCTTCATTTCGGCTCCTGTGGGCGTTCGAGAACGCGTAAATGTTGTACGTAGACGCTGCATGGTGGCTGCTGTTGTTGCCTGCAGTTGTTGGTTAAAATTGTTGGTGAATGTTGTTCTGGCCGGGCTGTTGTTGTTCGACTTAGTTGTTGTTGTTCCTGTTGTTGTTGTTGAGCTTGAGCGGGTAGTTGTTGTTGTTGCTGCTGCTGCTGCTGTTGTTGGTGTTGTTGTGGAGACCGTTGTTGAAACTGAGGCCACCGACAGCTGATCGCTGGAGAGTTTTTGCTGTTCCATTTTCGGATGATAATACCAATATGGTTGCAAAATTGTTAATTCCAGTGGCTGTTGAACTGCCTCTGGTTGTTGTTGAAGTTGTTGTTGAAGTTGTTGTTGAAGTTGGTGTTGCTATGGCCGGGTGTGTTGTTGAAGTTAATATCGTTGTTATTATGTGTTTGTTTGGATTGTTGTTGTCTTCCTCGTTGTAGATTCGATTAGTATTTTTGTAGCTGTTGGAGTTCTTATTATTTTTGTTGGCGTTGTAATTATATTGGTTGTAATTCTGGTTTCTGTTGTTGTAGTAGTTCCTGTTATTGTTGTTGTTGATTCTGGCTAAATGCTGATTGACAATTCTGATGCCCAATTCCATTTCGATGTTGATTTTCTGGCCAAGAGTTCTTGTTTCTTGTTATTTGTTTTTTTTTTGTTACTTTTTAAAGTTTGTTGTTATTTATTTTTTGTCTATGTATTTTTCAGGTTTTTTTGTTATTATTGTTTTTTTTTTTGTTTTGTTTTTCTATTTTCCTGGAGGAGAAAATTGTTAAAGGGAGACGACTATCCGCGAGTGTCGTTGTTGCGTCGATTCCTGGTTGTTGGTCGCCACTTCCAGTTGTTGTTGTTGTTGTTCTTGGCTTTGGCTTTGGGCTTTTTTGTTTTACTTTTAATTAATCAAAAGTTTTTCACTGTGAATTGCAATTTACAAAGGCCCAGCGGGGCAGAAAGGGAGAGAGAGAGAGAGAAATGGGAGAATTGATTACGTTAGTTTAATGATTAAAAAGCATTTTCCGCAGTTTTCTCTTCGCGGCATCAAACGAACAAACAATGGCGAAGCGGGCAGCAAAAAAAAACTGCTCAATTTACACGCCAAACAACATTTTTGCTGACCAATTTCATGAAAGTCTCAAACGCACACACACACACAGAGAATCCACTCTCACACAAAAGCAAGCCGGCAAATCGAAGGATATTCGTAAATTGAAAAATCCTTTTATTGCCCTCGGCATCTACACGCTAAAAATGTTTGTATGTGAAGGCTTTACTTTTTTCTTTTTTGTGAAAAACTGCTGGCAGCTCGATGGGGCGAAAGAAAATAAGGGAAGGCACAAAGTACGAACCATAAAACTACTCAAAGTTTGCTGAAGAGTGTAAATAGAGAAAGTTGAAGGGAATTATTAGCTTCATTTGGTGGAAAATTCTGTCTTAAATATTATTACATTAATTTAATAAAGGTTTTTTAAAGGGTTTAACAAAAAATCCATTAAAAAATATATTTCAAGTAAAAGAAACAGAAAACTGATATTATATAGATTCTGCCTTGAAAAATTGCAAGCAATGAAGCTGTAAAAATATTTATTATCATACAGAAATATAGAAAAACTCTTGTATTATTTCCTTTAAGTACCCCTTAAATATTATATCATTTCTTAAAGGGCAAATCCCATTCGTTGTGTCTCGATCTAACACTTTCACCTGGTTCGGGATATTCTCTCTCGTTTGCCATTCATTTTTGTTTTTATTTTCTGTGTTTTTTTTTTCAAAAACTTTTTCCACTTTTTTGTTGTGCTCTCTTTCTCTCTACTATTCCCTTCCAATCCATTCCAAAAAACACACACCAAAACCGAAACCGAAACCGAGAACGAGACCGAAGCCGAGACCAAAGCCCAGACCGAGACGGAGGGACCGGAGGCACGTGTGTGCAGTTGAAAGTGCTAAATTGACGAGCGATGCGGTTCGCAGTGGGAACAGTTTGATTCCCAGGGTCGGCGGGGAATCTCCGCCGGGTTTCGTTTTACAGACAATAGGTGGCCAAAGGAAAACAAGAGTAGAAATCCATTATATGGCATACCTTTGGCAGGGAAAAAGGAGGTCGGCGGCGGCACCAAAAACAACAACAACAAAAATAAAAATAAAAATAAAAAAAAAAAGGGATGCGGCCGGACAAAGCGCGCTGTTTGTGTGGGTCACAAATTGAAAGCGTGAAATTAAATGAAAATGATATAGCTTTGAAATTGAATTCCATAGAAATGCCAAAAGTTCCCCCCAGTTAACAGGTGATGGCTTGGAATGGCGCTCCCTCCGCTCACCAAACGGGAAAAAGGGAATTTCCCAAGTGCGTAATTATTTCGTAAAAGGTTGGGGTTGAGGTTCCGGTTCCGGTTTCGCTTTCCTGACCAAAAATAGCGCCAAACAAATAAATGAAATCATTAAGAGACAATATGCAAATGCATTATGCATTGCTCGCTGTTGGGCTGAGTTTTCCATTTCCCAAAAAAAAGATCTAAAAGTGTGGCCTACTTTTTAGCTGAGAAATAAATTGGAGAGTTTTGTTATTATTATTGTTATTTTTATAAACAAATTGTGACCAATTTTAGGCATTTTTAAGGAATGTAAAATATTTATAAATAAAATAAATATAATTAATAAATATATTTATAAATATTTGTAGAATATGATAAATATTTTCATATTCTACAAATATTTATAAATATTTTCATATTCCACAAATATTTATAAATATTTTCATATTCTACAAATATTTATAAATATTTAACATTCTTTAAAAATGCCTAAAATAATTATATATTTATGTTAACCTTTGAAAAGGTATTTCAATTATTTATGTTGACAAGAAATTCTACTGATTGTTTTTATTCAACTATTTTTATTCAATCCCTCAGACTATAATTATGATATTTAAATTTCTTAAATATTTATGCCTTGAAAAATCACAACTTTTGTAAGTAACAACCTTTGATTTATGCATTCTCTTGGCGATAAGTAATTAAGTAAACTTCCGCCAAAGAGAAAAATGCCCATAAATCTTGAACATTTTTTGTCGTTTGGTTAATTAGTGGAAAGCTGACAGATTGCGGCGATAAGCCCAGCATTCAAACAAGGAAATTTTCAATTTTTCTCCCTTGGACTCCTCTTACTTGGACACATTTATTTTCCTTCAACTTTCCGCATCGTTTAAGGGGGCCAAATCAAACACTCACACACATTATTTATTTGCCGAGGACCCCATTGACTTGGGACTTGACCCCCCCTTTCTTTTTTTTTTCCTGGGCCAGGCTATACTTCCCTGATGGCCTCGTAATTGTTCAGAGCCCGCGTGCCACTAAGTAAAAAGTTTTGTATAATTTTTCATAAAGCCAGCAAACGAGGGGAACAGTAACAATACTAAAAAAAAAACGAGTAACGAAATTAGAAATACCCTTTATTTGCAAATTTATATCTTATTTTAAAGATTTCTATAAAGAAAAACCTTATAGAAAATGTAGAAAAATAGCTTGATAATTAGGTCTTTATACGCTTTATATTTTATATAATATAATACTATTTATGATACCCTCTGAGGCAGGGTACAGGGTATAGGCAGACTCACAGCAACTGGGGAATCGGTGGCGTATGAGGAATGCCCTTATTATGTGTCTGTAAGAGCAAAACCCTGCCAGCTCCCATCTCGATCTCCCTGGGCTCATTCTCATTCTCATTCCATGGAACTCCACGAATCCCTCATGGCCTTCCATGCCTGTCCCTGCTTTTCAGTCTGAACCCCATTAAAGGTGCCACAAAAATGAAAGCGTTTTTCACTTACAGGCCATAAAAAAATATTTAAAAAAAATTCATTTCCCTTCAGCTTTACCGGCAATTTGTCAGGAAATTTAGTGGCAGCGTTAAATATGTTTACTTAACCTTAAAAAACTTTGATAAGTAAGTTAGAAGTTCATTTTATAAAAAAAAGAACTGAGAAGTTCAAGGAAATTAATAAACATAATTTGGAAAGCTAAAACAAATTAATTAAGCCTTAAACTTAAGGCTTAAAAATATAGAAAACTGTTCAAGTTTATGAGGTTTAAGGATCTTTCTTTGTTGATAATCCTTTTGGGTTTTCCCGGTACCAATTCCCTTCAAATGCATTCATAAAATTCTTCTTTTACTTCTGGTTTGAACGGCTTAAAGTTTCTCCGGAACTGAGAGTAATGCAAAAGTTGTCCACCTTGGACAACTAGGAATTTTCCGGGAAATACAGAGCTTGGGTATTACGTGGAAAATCAATTTACAAACTTTTGGCAAGGATTTAATTGGTCCGAATGGCTTACTTCCGTTTCTTTCTGAACAGACGTTGAAAATTAATCCGCGGAATTTGAATTTTTTTTTGAAAAGCAAAAACTCCGGGAAAATTAGGAGGGGAAGGCCTGATAAGTTGTCTCAAATAAAAGAAGAAAAATATGTTAATTTCAATTAATTGTTGGCAGTAAGAAAAGTTGTTGGAAAAGGCGCAAAAAAAAAAAGAAAAATTGGGGAAAGTGGAGAAGAGTTTACGCTTGATGGGGTAAGGGTTGAAATTGGGTGGGTTTTGGATTGGGTTAGACAGGACTTTCCCTTCGCAAGGAGCATCATAATTTGCTGCCATTTGTCCCTGCCAGAATGGGGGAGAAGGAGAGAGACTTGGAGATGGAAAAGGGAAGAAAAGGAGTGTTTTTGTTGCACTTAATGACTGTTGGGAAAATTATTTAACGCGAAACGTTAACGTTAACGTTTTTTTTTGTATTCAGCGGGTTGAGAACTTCATCAAGGGGCAGAAAGTGTTCCGGGAAATTCGGCAGAATATTTAAATAAATTTTGACAGAATAACTCGGCAAACAAAACGAAGAAGTGGAATGGAAAAACTTTTTTTACCCACTCCCCTAGGCTTTTTGTTCCTTGCTTAATTTTCTCCTGTCTTCCCTTTCGAATGGGGGAATGGGGGGGGGGGGGGAGATGCTGCACGTGTCCTGGAGATCTGATCAAAAGTCTAAGGACGTGCCCGATGATTTGGCATATTTATCAATGGCCACGGAACCCGAAACGAACTGCCAGCCGGCAAGAGAGATTGAAATGTGAGCAGAGGGTAAGCATCTCCTTTATCTTAGCCAAGGGAACAGTAGTCCCATTTTTGGGGTAAGTTTAAGCTTTAATTTAAGTCAAAATAAGGAAATAAAATAATAGTTTTAAGGAAGAATACGAAGAATAAGTTTAAACTTCAATTTAGGTAAAAATAAGCAAATAAAATAATAGTTTTAAGGAGGAATACAATAGAATAACTATAATTTGATTTTATAGAGTAAAAAATAATATTTTGTGGCATCTCCAACTTGCTAATAGTCCCTAAAACTCCTAAATTTAAATATTTAAAAATACCTTATAGAAATCACACATCTTTTATGAATCTTCTCTTGAATTTATTAAAATTTTCAGATGTTTTTTCTAGCTGTGCATCTTTTTCTTACGTTTTTCGGTTAGCTGGCACTTTGAATTCCAATTCGGTTCGACTTGCAAGTGGGTCAGTGGTGACGTCAGCAGGTGCCAGCAAAAAAAAAAAACAATAACAAAAGGGGCTAAAAATCCCATAAAAAAAGAGAAGAAAAAAAAACAACACACACACACCAAAAAAGGGTTGCCAACTTGAGCGATTGCTTCCACTTGACGAGCTGCTTTTTTGTGTTCACTTCTCCTCCTCCTCGGCTTTCTCTCGCTTTTCTCGCATTTCCCTGCAATATCAATCGATGCCAAGTTGGGCTGCAAGTGGAGCAGGTTAAGTGCGAATCCTTGTAGCCATCGATAGTCCCCTACACACACACACACACACACACACACACACATGTGTGCCTGTGTGCCCGGGGTTTTCCGGGGAAAAGCATTGCATTCAGAGAATCGCGCCCAAGTCGCGTGTAGAACGCGTCATGCAATTATCAAAAGTGACAGACAAGTAATGAGAAAATGAGATGGAAGAGAGCAGGATTGATGGGTCAGGTCAGGACAAAACAAACAAAAAAAAACAAGGAAAAGGTGTTGCATAGAACCGGTAAATGTATAATTTAAATAACAAGAAAATATGCTTAGACAGCAATGTTTATGTGTAAACTAATAAAATAAATTGATGTTTATTATTATAAATATTTAACAAAATTTAACTATTAACAGTTTTGACTTATTACAATGGGAATAACATCATTTTTCCTATCAGCAACAATTGCCTAGCATCATTTGTTTGGCAAACAATTAAAGTTTCTTTTTATATTTAAGTTTTTATATTTAAAACTTCCTTATCTATTGTTTAATTTAAAATTTGATATTTAAATAAAGCTTAAAACTTGATGTTCCTAATTGTTTTCTTTCTTTCCTTTTTCTACAATTCCTTTCTTCTTAATTTCCTTTTTTTATCAATAGGAATTCCTATTTTTTCCTCCATTAATTTATAAAAATACTTTAATAACTTAAAAAAGCTTCATTTTAAAGCAATTCATTTCTCTTTATTTACTTTAAAATATTTTTGTTATATTTCCCCCTCTTTTTCTTCATTTTTCCAAGTAAATACGGGTTTTTCGTAATTATTTTAAAATGTAATATTTACATAAAACCTAATACTTCATTTCTCTAATTGTTTTCTTTCTTAATTTCCTTTTTTATCAAATTTTTTTCCTTTTCAATGCTCATATTATTCATAAAACTACTTTAATAACCTTAAAAATCTTCATTTTAAAGCAATTCTTTTCTTTTTATTTACTTTAAAATGTTTTTGTTATATTTCCCCATCTTTTTCTTGATTTTTCCAAGTAAATACGGGTTTTTGGTAATTATTTTAAAATTTAATATTTAAATAAAGCTTAAAACTTGATTTTCCTTATTGTTTCTATTCCTAATTTCCTTTTTTATCCTATGTTTTCCTTTTCAATTCTCATATTTATAAAAATACTTTAATAACTCCAAAAATCTTCATTTTAAAGCAATTCTTCTTCTCTTTGTTTACTTTAAAATGTTTTTTGTTATATTTCCCCCCATCTTTTTCTTGATTTTTCCAAGTAAATACGTGTTTTTCCCCTAAAAATAAATTCGCGTGGCCTTTTGGCACCCCACTGACCTGACACTTTTGACACTCCAATGAAATGGTTTTTGTATTCTACTCTGTGTGATGTGTGTGTGTGTTGTGTTTGTGTGTGTGTGGGACAGGATGCCAGGCCACCCAAGCAAGGCCCCCATTACCGAGTGACCTTGGGAATAGTCCGCCTGCCCCTGACAGCCTCTCAAATCGAATCGAATCGAACAGAATCGAACTGAATCGAGGGGAATCGAATGGATGGCATTAGCCAGAGCAACCGGAATCAAGGGGCAGTATTTGATATCCACTTGCAATTATGTCAGCACAGCCCGTTGGCTTTTCCAGAGTCGAGGCATCCATAATGGGGGATAATGCGATAATAATGCTGCCGCTGCTCTCAGAGATCGCACCGAGGTGCTAAGGCAGCCTCAGAGCCACTCACAGCGCCCCAAAAGTCAATATACGGCGACCGGGAAATTAGGGCATTTAACATGCGGCCGATAAAAAAAATAAATACAAAAAAAAACAGACAGAAATGCTTGATGCACAAAGAGAGCAAACAAGGCCAAAGTACGCTAAATACTTGGCTCAATAGGAAAAAAAGTGGGTTAATAACGAAGCTGTTGATACCCAGCAAAAATATATTTAAAATAGAGCAAGAAATTTAAGTGAAGTGTATAGAATTTAAGCGGGAAAATCACTTAAACTTATAATATGCTTAAAGATTGCATTTTAAAAATCTAAAAACATAATTTCTAGGCCTTCTTAAACTTATTTTTGAATAAAAAGAAGATATTTCAAATAGAACAGGAAATTGAAGTGAAGTTTATAGAATTTAAGCTGAAAAAAAACCCTAATATTTGGTACTTTTGATATATTTAAAGATTATATTTTAAAAATCTAAAAAAAAAAATTATTCCTAGACTTTTTTAAACTTATTTTTAAATAAAAATAAATATTTTAAATTTTTAATTTAAAAAAAAAACAAGTTCTTTGAATTTAAAACCCAAAAGAAACGCCTAGTTCTTACAGCTCTTGAAACAACTCCGCCGTCAAAAGCATGAATGGCTTTCCTTTGAGAAAAAAAAAACACCTACCATCGAATCGAAACAAGATGCTAATTATCCAAGCACATAACAACAAGCTTTGAGTTCCGAGATGAGATATTCGAGGCACTGAAATCATATTCCCCAAGTATTTAGGCAGTTAGACGCCTCGCGGTAATTCGAAGCTCGTTATGGGCCAGGTGTTAATCAATTTTTAAGCAGCTTCAACAACAAGCAACAAGCAAGAAGAAAAAAAAGGAAAAAGAAAACAGGGATCAAGCCAAGAAATTTCCACTCCAACGAGTTCAGTTGCTTGTCAATTTTCAACTCGAGCGGTTCTTGGTTTGAATTTATTTTGTATTTTTTTATAAAGTGTTTGTGCTGTGAAAAGATATATCCCTGCTATATATATAAAACAAAACTAATGAATTTGGCAAGATGTCGGAATAGCTGAGAGCACAAGAGGATCGAGCGAATTTATCGAACCAAAAATGTGAATATTTATTCAAAAGCGGCTATGCCTCATCTAGTCAATTGCATTACTTTGGCTTCTACAAAAAGCGGGATCGAATGAATATATATAAAAACTGCAGCTAATATTACACTAAACTAATAAATATTTAATTTAATTTTATACCGAATTTGATTCCAGGAAATCCCTGTAACTTTCCTAATTAATTGGGATTTTCAACAACCAATATTTGGTTTGTAACTTCTTTTGTTTTGTTGCTCATTAGGGTTTGCAATTCAGTCAGGACTCACTCAAGCTCAGAAAAGCATATTAATTTCTGTGCAAGATGAATTTCAAGGATTTTAAGCTTGGATTGCGTGAAAAGTTTGTGTCAGAACAACAAAGAGACTGCAGTTTATTGTGATTTATCTATGAAGAGAGAGAGAGAGTGGGATCCAGTGCAATCATCAGTAGCAACAGGCTTCTCTAACTTTTTCCATTAACACACCCACACAAAGGATATGGCCAGACAACAGGCATATATGTATGTATATCCTGGATATGTGAGTGAGATAATGAGTACTCAACACGAGCTTTAGTTGCCAGAAGTTGGGCTCAACCAAAACTAGAACTTAAGCCATGTTAGGAGACATTCTCTGCCAGTGTTGGCAAGTTTGTAGAACTTATAAATATATCTTAAAAAATATATTTACATCGAATTTAGTTGAATAAATATAATATTTAATTTACAAGCTGCTATCTATGATTACAACATAATATAAGTTGGGCTCAACCGAAACTAGAACTTAAGCCATGTTTGTAGACATTCTGCCAGTGTTGGAAAGTTTGTAAAAGTTATAAATATATCTTAAAATATATATTAACTTTGAATTTACTTGAATAAATACAGAATTTAATTTACAAGCTTTTCATCTATGATTATAGCATAATATAAGTTGGGCTCAACCAAAACTAGAACTTAAGTAATGTTTATAGACATTCTGCCAGTGTTGGTAAGTTTGTAAAAGTTATAAATATTTATAAAAAAATATATTAACTTTGAATTTAGTTGAATAAATATAAAATTTAATTTACAAGCTTTCCATCTATGAATACAACATAATATAAGTTGGGCTCAACCGAAACTAGAACTTTGCCAGTGTTGGTAAGTTTCTAGAAGTTATAAATATATATATAAAAATATATTAACTTTGAATTTAGTTGAATAAATATAGAATTTAATTTACAAGCTTACAACATAATATATTTCGCTGTATTACCCTAAATTTTAGCCATAAATTCACTATCTTCACCGGACATATGCACACACACACACGAGACACTTTGTCCTTGGCCACACGGGTTTAGCATTTCAATTTCGGGGGCAAACAAGCCGGGGCCCATTGATACCCAATCAGATCGCTGGTATCTGATTAACTTGTCCCAAAACAGAATGGCAGCAAACACTTTCCACGTGCTCTCAACCCACACAAGAGTAACAATAACATCAGGCTGGCCACACAGCACATCCTTACATCCCCACAACCCTGAGATGACAACTACACCAGTACGGCAGGACGAAAGGCAAACAACAATTAAGCGCATAAACTGGGGGATAATCCTGCCAGGGGGCGTATAACTAAAGGACCAAGCAGCAAAGAAGGATGGGGGGAAAAGAGCTGTAACAAGCCGGAAAAGTCTATGTGGCAGGAGGGAAAAAACAATTTCCATAAACATAAACAAAACCGTTTGAAGCGCATAATCAAGTCCAGCATTGGAGTTGCCCCAGACACAATCTAATTGCAAATTATGTTGCACAGTGTACATTAGAGGTTAAGACGAGAATTACAGGGTATTTGTAGGTGTTATATAGGAGCCTTAATTTAAAAATTAGAGCTTTTACATTCTTATTTCATTGAAAGAATTTTTAGAGAATTTCTAGGCCTGCATTTTTAACTAAAATAAAATTATGACTTTAACTTTTCTTTAAAATATTTTAAATACCTTTTCCCATAATTTACTCTTTCTTCATTTAAGCCCTATTATTTTACCCTCTATTGTAACCTTATACACTGGTGGAAAAACTTTGTCCGGCTATCCAGAAATTGATCGGCATTATTCAATGGGATTTATGTATGCAGAGGCCCAGGCTGGCCCCGAAAAAAACTTTTATTTATTTACAATTTGTTGCCATTTTGTTTTCAGAGTTTGGGCCAACTTTGGCCAATGTCCCAGTGGCTGACAGTGGCTGCAAAAAGTTAGCTGACTAAACACTAAACACGCCGCAAATTTATGCCGCTCAAGTTGGCGGCAGAAACTTTTCAGTTTCCATGCCATTTCGCTTTCGCTTTTCCTTCGTGTGCTGGAAGCTGTTTCCGCTGCCATTTTCCTTTATTTATTTTCAGCACTTGAATAAATATATCAGTCACACACACACACGTTCGTGTGTCCTTGGCGAAGGAGCAACAGGCGAATGAATCATGGGTGACACACGAGTGCCGCAATTGAGTTGTAATTCATTTGCGAATGGCTACAAGGATGTGCTGCTGAATGGCAAATAATTCCTGCCGGCCAGGATCATCAATTTCAGGGATTCTCTCTCTCTCGAGGGGCTACACAGGTGGCGATTGGGGTTCGCCAGCTAAGCAGGTGAGTTATGCGTTTCATAAATTATTCACAATTTATTTTGTGGCCGCCTTTCTGTAATTTCCACTTCATTTTCCAAATCGAAAATAAAGATTTTGTGCTTATTTTTTAAGGTAAAGAAACTTATATTATAAGGAAAAATGGTATATAAAATCTTAATTAATTATATTCACATATTCTAAGACTCAGATTGACTTCAGAGACTTCTTCAAGACAAAATCCAACATTAAAAATGTAATGCTTAATTAGTGCTTTAAAATTCAGCAGATTCCGCAATAAATTACCCATATATATAGATTATATATGGTTATATCACAACTGCAACAAGAATTGTTAACTGAATAATTGATTTATGACCAATGGCCATAACAATATATGGCTCGCTGTGGGGAATGTGGGCTCTTAATGGACAGAATGATGAAGTATTCCAATGCCGGAGGAGCCTCGAATCCCAATCGTTATTAATTCTCTGCCTGGGAATTACCTGGGCAATGTTCGTGACGCAGGCTGTCAGCAAATTGGTGAAGAGAATTGGTAGAAAATTGTGCTCTAAATTCGGTTTATGGTCAGGAGGCCATTCCATTTTCCCGTTCAAACATTTAATGTGCAACGCACGAAAGTATGCAATATTCATGGCGAGCAGCATTAAAAGCTTCCGAGGGTCGCTCGAAGGGTGTGCGGAGTGTATGTGCGAGTGTGTAATAATTATTATAATGAATTAATAAACATAACGCACAAACGACAAGTGAATGAACCTCGGGAAAAAATGAGAAGAGACCTTTGGAAAAACATGCACACACACACACAGAGCGGAAAAACCCACCACCCACTTTGACAATTGCATTTTTAATTCATTTCAATTATTCATGGCTGCCATTCGCAGGCAGGAAGCACTGCAAACACTCAGCAAACCGACTATTTGTAATTATATTCCTGAGTAATGTGAGTCCGAAAGCCACTTTTTTGACAACGAAATCAATTGTTGATCGGCGGTTATTTCTCATTATGTTTCAGGAAGAATGAGAGGTCCTTGGAACATTATTTTTCTATTATTTTCCTTATTAAAAAATACAGGTACTTGTAATAAATATTATAAATATTAATATTCCCTTTGCTTTAAGTTAATTAAACACCCAAACTGTCTTTGGTAATTAATTATGACTTGAAAGACCATTTTTTGTGGTTTAAAACCTAATATAAAGTTTATTAAAACATGAATATAATAAATTTAAAAGTCAACTATCATTATGCTTTACTTTTGCTTTAATTATTATCTTTTCTGACAGGTTTGTTAATGAATAAATAATATATAAATAAATGAAGGGAGAATCTGATTTCGTCTTTTTTTTTGTTTTTGCAGGGAAAATCTGATAAATAAGTTGACATTTAGCATTTTCCACTTGACCTGCATTTAATATAATTTAATATCAACAGATTAACTATCAAAGGGCATTATGTCTGGAATTAATTATTTTTTAAACAAAGAAAGCCTAGCAGATGCATTTTATATACACTTTTAAAGGAAATTTGTTCTATAAGTTGCCATAAATATATTTAAAAAATATTTTAGGGGAAAAATATATTTTAAAAGTGAATTGATTTACCAATTTATTTAAGCAATAATATTTAATAAAATATTATTAAATATTTGAGGTAACTCTGCCTTGTAGCAAACTCTTTCCAGGACTTTACTTCTCAGCTTTTGGCTTTTGAAATCTGGCAGAGCCATAAATTTCACCACACACACACACACACACCTGGACTGTTGGCCATGGCCGACTGATTCCGTTAATGCTGCGAGGCTGAAGCACTTGTTCTACGGCTAATTAAAGTCACGGAGGGACCTGTTCGGTCCCTGGGCTGTCCTGTCGGTGGCATCGTTTCCGCTACGTCCTGCTGCCCCGTTGCAATTAATTCCAACATAAATTTGCACTTTCCGGCTAGTTCTATGTGTGTGTGTGTGTGTGTGTGTGTTCCAGTCACCTCATATCAGGGATTGGCCATATTCGTAGAGCTATATGCCAGCTGACCTTGGACCTTCCATTCGTTAGGTTAGGCGAGATCCTTTCGCTTATGTTTCATTACTAACAAAACATTTTTGGGCTGATTCTACTTTAAAACTCAAATAGAATTTAGCTTAAATTAATTTTTTATTTTATATATATTTTTTTCAATTATATTTCCTAATTATTCCGAGACTCGCCCTAAATGTGCCACTGTTACAGCTCCAATTTGTCACAAAACAACGAAAAGAGTCATACAAAAAGAACAGAAAACTTTCAGTTCCGACTAAAAAATACCCTTTAACTTAAAACAATATTTTATGATTGTTTTCAATAAAAATAAAATTTATTGACATAAAAACCTTTACCGTTTCTTTCCCCTTTTTATATTTCTAGAATTTCCAACTAGATCTTGGTAGCTTTTGTCCCAATAAATACCCTGTAATTCTCCTAAAAAAAAAAAGAGAAACACACAAAGGACTCGGTAATTTAATGGCCACGTGCATGACAGTCCTTTGGACTTGAATATTTTTTTGCGCACTACATCAAAGTCCATCCGGAGAGAGAGTCCGTGGTGATTAAATGAAATTTACGAGTACACACTCCACTCCCCTCGGGAGTTTTCGGTTTGGGTTTTTGCATACACATAGGGAGGGTCCTGGATCCTGTCAGAGATTGATGAGTTGTGTTTTGTCTTGGCCGCGGTCAAGGGAATTTTAGCCGCATTTGCTGGCCTATGCGGCGTATGCGTAATAAACGCAATGCAAGCGAATGATGATTACCAGGGATTAGGATTAGGTAGGGAAATTCCACTGGTAATTCCAATACCCTCTCCCTGTGACTCATTCTTAAGGATAATTAAAATATTTTCAAGGATACAGGTTAGCAGGAATTCCTAATATTCCTAAAATAAAGGGTTTTCATCATAAACTCACCCAAGTATTTATTTATAATAAAAGTGGTCTAAAAGTGGTCTGGAACATGGTCTAAAAGTGGTCTAAAAGTGGTCTGGAACATGGTCCAAAAGCGGTCTAAAATTGGTCTAAAAGTGGTCTGGAACATGGTCTAAAAGTGGTCTAAAAGTGGTCTAAAAGTGGTCTGGAACATGGTCTAAAAGTAGTCTAAAAGTGGTCTAGAACATGGTCTAAAAGTAGTCTAAAAGTAGTCAAAAAGTGGTTTAAAAGTGGTCTAATACAATATATTCTATAAACCTACTCCAGAGTCCTTGCTTCCAAATGGATTAGCATACATTTAGGGACTCAACATCATATATAACATCAAGATATAGGTTAGTAGGAATGCCTAAAATTCCTAAAATAAAGAGTTTTCCATCATAAACTCATCCAACTATTTATTTATAATATCAAATACAATATATTCTATAAACCTACTCCAGAGTCCTTGCTTCCAAATGGATTAGCATACATTTAGGAACCCCAACATCGACAGCAGAGGCATCCCAGAGATGGTGATACTGATGGCTGTCGATGCCTGTCGAGGCGATGTTATTCAAAATCCAATAATAAGCCCAACAATTATGCAGGACAGGCAATAAAGTGCCAAGCAGCGTTGCCGCACACAAAACACAGGACTAAATGTGATGGGATAGTCCGAAACTACAACTGACAGGCTAACCACGAGGATGGGGAAAATGGTACGACAGGACGATGCCAAAATGCAGGACGAGGGACGGGAAGGAGAAGGACTCATGTTTATGAGCTGCAATGGCGAGGCGTTGACAGCTTTTGGTCAGGACGGACGGACGTTGGATGTTGGTGCCTCCCCCGGGGCCTTCCTTCTTGCCTTGCTCCATCCTTTCTCCATTTCTCTATTTTATTTTGTTGTTTTTTAGTGATTCTGTGTTTTTTTTACGAGTGTATATATATTTATATGTATATATGCTCGCATGTGCATGTTGTTTTTTACGACAAGCAGCCATTTTTATTGCAAGTGTCGGGGGGCCTCGTCTGAGGTTATTAAAGTTTCAGCCAGCCAGCCGAGCATTTGGTGTGAAGTCGCCTCCTGGCTAGGTGGTGGAGCTAAGGGGGTGGGGGGGGAGGTGCACACTGCATCCACGATTCGCCGCCCACTCGTTATTTTATTGCTGAAAAGTGCAATCATAAAACGTTCAAGGACCCACTCCTCCTTTTCCCCCACACACTCAATGCAAGGCGGCGATAAGAGAAAAACAAGGCGAGAAAACGAGACGAGGGCACAGAGAGAAAAGATTGGAGAAAGACTCTCAAAAGGATTTTTATATATTATATATAATCCTATGTAGAAAATATTGATTTATAATTTTTTTAATAGTTTCTTTAAATTTATATAGAATTATTATATATTTAGAAGGTTTTCCTTAAAGATCCTGAAATTCTGAACTCCCAGGCTTCACAATTATCACCAAAAAATTGTCAGCAAATTTTATAACCTTCTAAAAGCTATAAAATTATATTTTATTCATCAAAATAAATCTAAATACAATTAAAATCCATTTTTTTATTACTGTGCACATCAATAAAAAACTCTTAAAACAAGATAAATATAGAGAGAAAAAGACCTGGATCTGATGTTATTTTTCCCCAATGAGTGAACACATTAAGGTGGCCATTTTCTTAGCCGCAAAACGAACTAGGAAAACTCTTCGAAATGGTTTTGTGCATTTCAAATGCGAAAAGAGCTCAGAATATTTAGAGCAACCCTCGGTTAGCAGGAAAAAGACAGCTGAAAAAAAACCAAAATACAAATCGACCAACTAAAAGCCCATAAAAGCCTATTGACACAAATCAAAAAAACAAAAAAAAAACACTAAAATAGGGAAAAGAGGCAAAAAGCCGGCGGCCAAAACAAGGGATATCCTGGTAGATAAATTTTACACTCCTAAATGGCTTTGTGGGCCATTTCCAGTAGCCTCGAACGATGTTCTGGACCATCAAGCAAACAGGGGAGAGAAGGAAGAAAGGAACCCAAGCTTAAGAGGCTAATAAATAAGTGAAAGAGGAGATTAGGCAAAGAAAACTCAGCTTTAAACACTTAATTAACTTGAAAAATCGTACAAATAAATATATTTTCCACACCTTTCGATGGAAAAACACAAAAGAAACATATACTGGGCGGCACAAGTTTTCCCTGTCAGCCGTCAAATCGAATTCAAAGTTGATGCGATGATGCGAAAATGGTTGGGAAATGTGTGTGTGGAAGCAAAGCCGATGTCAGGCAAATATTTGCTGGGAAATAACTGAAAATGTAAATATGAAAATTGAATCGCAGAGGAAGAGAGTCGAGTCGAGTCGAGTCGAGAAATCAGGGACAAAGAAAAGTGGATTGTGTGTGTGACTGTGTGTGTGTGAGATGTGGCGAGAAGTGGCTTTCTCATCCATTGTTCAAGAGCCACACCGATGCCACTCTCAGCACTGCAAAATGCAAATAAACCGGAAGCGGAAGCGGATCAGGAATGGGAACGAGAACGAGCCGGAGAGCGGCATGAAAACTGTTACGGAAATCGGACTCAGATGGTGGAAATATCCGATATGGGGGGAAAGTCAGGCACGTGGCATGGCCACCTGCGAATGCAATTAGCTGGGCAAACAAATACAAGCAAAACTTTAACCAAAAACACGATGTAACAATTTACCATCAGCCCTGGAACCTGGAACCCCAAAAACCTAAACAAACACACAGAGGCCCCAAGTGCTTTGATAGCCCGCTCAAAGCTCGAGTCTGTAAACTTTAAACTACATTTAATGTCAGTACATAATTCGGGCAACTATGCTTTGGTTGCTGCAATTAGACAGCAATTAAAGCCCAATTTATGGGGGAGAGAGGTAAGGTTTTTCTAGCTTGATCCAATTGAGGTGTGACAAATCACCCAATCAGCGGGAAATATAATCATTAGCAGCCGTGCCGTGACTCTACGCATTCAGAGAGCTCAGTTACTCATTAAGTCCCGACTAGAATGGGCTTCTATAGGAATCTGCTGGGCTTTATAACGCTCTTTGGATTTCTGCAATTAACTCAGCAGGTAAGTCAAGTTTTTTTCCCTCTATAACTCCTCTATAACTCTGATTTTTCCAGCACTGCTACATGATGAAGCTGCTGGGCCTTACCACATGGGACACACCGGCCTATGGCCTCAAGATCAATCTATTTGAGAAGAATAACTCCATGTCCTCGGTCACAAC
The DNA here is from genome assembly GCA_008042515.1 of Drosophila truncata. Classification (NCBI taxonomy): domain Eukaryota; kingdom Metazoa; phylum Arthropoda; class Insecta; order Diptera; family Drosophilidae; genus Drosophila; species Drosophila truncata. The sequence continues at coordinate 16,925 of VNJQ01002603.1, read as the reverse complement.
AGTGCGTCAGGATGTGGCCATTCCCCTATGGCATCTTGTTTTGCTTCAGCATCCTCGCAAACGAAGCTCTGGCTCATCGGCATCTTCACGTGCGGAGCTGCCACGAACTTTGTACAATTCCACCACAAAGACCTGTGACTTTTGGAAGTATATACGTCATGTGTCCGCCTGGAATAATGTGGCCAAGTTAATGCTTTCGAAGGGGGCCAGCAATATGAGTTTGGCTTGTCCCCTGAAACAGGGCGTATACGTGATGAACAGGATTCAAGTGCCGCCGGAAACGGCTATCCTAAAGTTTATGTATCATCCCAACACAATCTACACTTTGGAGGGCACTGTCTTCTCTTTGAATCCCAAGGATAGGGTCACCAAGAAGGCCTTGTGTCACTATGAAGTTAATGCCACTATTTTTAAGTCGTGTTAGGGGGAAATACCTCTGTTAATCCGTTTTTTTTTTTATTTTTTTTTAAATATTTGCTTGGGAATTTCTTTTATAATAATTAAATATATATTAAAGATTTATTTACTGAGTTACTTGGATATTTATTGGATCTTAAACTGTAATTTTTTATAATCTTCCAATTAAAGAAAAGAATTCGTCTTCATCTTGTTAATTTATTATTTATGACAGCCTTCGCTTTTCAGTCTTAATTTATTGGTTAATTTGCTGATATTTATGGCTCCTGCAGCACAAGATATATATCTTGCAACAATCTCTTCTCTTTACAATTCCCTTTCTTGGTCGCGGAGGTTTTTGCAGTTCTTGCAGGTTTCAATTGTCAAAAAGAGAGAGAGAGACTCGGTTCTGGCCGGGATTGAGGTTGCATCCTGGGGTTAAGGTGGTCTTGGCCACGTGCGTGTCGCACGTCAGCAAAAGATTTTTAATTAAGTGCGAAATAAAAATGAAAAGGAAACTGTATACCAGTGCACACACACGCAGTTGTACTTACACACACACCGAACGACACAGGGACTTCCCCCCTTGGACTGGGCTGAAACCGCAAATCAGCAGAAACGGAGACACAAAAGTCGGCCAATTCGTTTGAAATTCAGTCAGGGAATGAAGGTGGGAAGTTACGAGAAAAAACGCATACTTCTTCATTAGCATTTTTCAGGTAAATTAAAAGGTTACACAACAAGAATAGTTTTCCAGAAGAGAAGTTAATGAAAAATCGAAAAACAAACCTCTGAAACTAAAAATAAATATTTAAATTTAAGTTTTCAATTGGAAATTCAGTAAAAATCTATTTAACTTTTGTTCTAGTATTTATTAATGACTTAATGACATTAAATCTTTAATTAAAAACTTTAAAAATTTATAAAAAACAAAATCAAACTCTTTAAATCCTTCAAAAAATAATATTTTGTTTGTAAAACTAAATAAGCAACATTTTGCCCAACAAATCACTTAATTTCCTGTTCAAATTTCCCTTTAGTTTAAAATTTAATTTTCAATTTGGCGATCGTGGGAACGGTCACAAAATTGCAACAATCCACTCGACAATGCAGGACTCGTAGGCAGGTCCTTGCATTTACATTTTTGCATTTTCCATTTTGCATCCGCACGCACTGGGGAAAATGGAAAATTCATATCGGCGGACCTCGTGTGCTCCACATTCGCAGTAAATTTCGGCCTGAATTCATAATCAATTTTCGAGTTGCAGAGTTTGCTAAATAATGTTTCAGGTGGCGGAGATATTTCTTGGGCAAGAAAATAAATATTCTTGAACTACTCTAAGATATATTCTTCTTTGGCTCTTTCTTTTCTGGCCAAAAACAATTGGGTTAAAAATAAACAGCCAGGGACACGAACCTCAAGTGAACTGGCAAGCTAACTGACTGACTAACTGACTCCAGGTGGGACCAGAAACAGAAGCAGGATTAGGACTGGGGCTGTAACCCCGCCTTTTACCTTTATAGCCTCTCTCTTCAGCCCCCGCCTTGGGGAGTCCCCCAAGTCCCCGCCAGCAATTGGCATAAAATATGCGGAGCTTGCATGCCAGTGACTTATTATTAAAACATAAAATTTGCATGCAAGCCGCAGAGCCAAAGCGACCTAACCTATATAGTAAATATATATAAAAGGTGTATATATTTATATAGAAACATTTAAAACAGCTGCGGTGAAAAGGACAGTAGTTAAAGGTATTAAAAGAGCAAGAAGACTTGGGTTTATAAACATAAAAATAAATATTAGTTGCCAACTTTAAGCAGAAAAATATTTTTAATTAAAGAAATATATCCATAAAAAAATATATTATCAAATAAATAAAATAAAGATACTTTCACATACTATTTTTCACAAAGAAATCTCTTTTTTTCTCCAAGATTCGTATAATTCTGACTGCAACTGTTGGGAACACAGAATAAGAAATCCTCGGCCTGGGGAAGAGATATATAAATACGTGCCTGTTTGTACATTTATGTGGCGTTTGGCAATTTGAACTCGTGAATTATGCACACAGCGGGCACAAAGACAATGGCCGGGAGTATAAGCCGAAAATGGGGAGTTCCCCCGAGGGGAGGCAGAGCGTGGAGGAGGCACGGCACGCATTAGACAAATTTGGCCAGTTTATTTACTGGCAACAGTTTGGAGACAGTCACAGATGCTAACACTCAGTGGATTGAAAGGGATTTTGGTTGGAGAGCAATGGCTGTTAGTAAATATTAAATTTCACAGAAAAATGAACATGAAATGTTCAAAATATATAATAAAAATATGGTTAATATAATTAAAATATCATTAAATAATAATTTTATATGTATTTCTCACAAAACACTGACAAAATGACAAAGGCAAGTTCAACCCACACTCATTTTTACACAATTTAACCGCAACTCAAATGAAGCAAATGAAGCAAAGTCCAAACTGAAATGTACTTTTGAAAATTCCCCCCTATGATACAGGACGAGTGGCTTAATTATGAAGCCGTAGGCGAATCCGAAATCCGAAATCCGTTGAATGAAAGAGAATCATCAGTCAGGTGAGTCCCGGTGTCATGGCAACGACCAAAGAGGTCCTGGCAACTGCCTATTACAGGCACAGAACGGAAAAGAGGATGCAATCCATTGCCATCTTCTACAGAGAGTAAAAACTATCCCACGCGATTCTAAGGAAATTAAGAAAAGAACCTTAAATTGCAACGAACTGGAAGCCCACAAACAGGTGATAGGGGAATATATGTATATACTATATCATCCCCGAGTAACTGGCAACCGCAGGCAGAGAGTGCAGTTAAATGGAAACTGGGGCTCATACGCAGTTGTCACATCAATAACTTGCCGCCGGGTTAACATCCAATGTGTGCTCACTTTACGACTGTCACCGGGGTACAGAGAGAGAAAATAAGTTGAAACCAAGGCGGAAAGGAGGAAATTCTGGAATATCTTGATAAATTAGAGTTAACTAGATATTTTTTAAGAGCCTTAAATCCTTGCCAAGCTTCTTTTCTTACCCCTAATCGCCTTGGAAATGACTTTAAAGCTTATTTAGCTGCGCTAATTCCCCATCACATGCCACCTGCCACCTGCCACATATCACATTTTATCGCCCACAAAAATGGCAGTGACAGTAACTGATATAAATATATGTATATATAATATATATAGGACAGCCTTGGTCCATGCCTAAAGCCAGACTGCATGTTTTATTTTTTTTTCTTTTCTTTTATTTCTTACGCTTGCCCGATTTTATTTTTAATTATCCGGTGAATGCCGCAGATATGAATTCCATGAAATGGCAAACAAAAACTCAACTCACATATGTGCTTATATATATTATGGTTTAAAAACTATAAAGAAAATGCGCATATTAAAAGTTCTTTGAACAAAAATAATATTAAAATATGGCAGCAGCCAAATGAGCGTGGAAAAAACACGCAGCCTTTGAATTTAGTGGATTTTTGCTTAAAACTTTATGGATTTTCCAGGCTAGAATTTGTTGTTATTATTTTATTGCACTCAATTTGATTTAAATATATATTCTAGATATTTTGCTTGAAGATATGAAAAAAACATGACTTTTTCAGCTTTTTCCTAGTAGAAATACTTTGGAATTGTATCCAAGTCTTTGGTTTGAAATCTTTAAATATTTGAAATAGATCTTTTGGGACTATATTTCCTACAGTTCCTATAAATCCTATAGTTCCTACAGTTCCAACAGTTCCTGCAGTTCCTACAGTTCCTACAGTTCCTACAGTTCCTACAGTTCCTACAGTTCCTACAGTTCCTACAGTTCCTACAGTTCCTACAGTTCCTACAGTTCCTACAGTTCCTACAGTTCCTACAGTTCCTAAAGTTCCTACAGTTCGTACTCTAAATCGCAGCCCCTTTCCAGCTCCCCCTTTGCTAGCTGTAACTTAATGCTAATTATAACCATTATGATCTCCCTTAGCACACCCTTATATATCCAGGACACCCGTCGTCACGCCCCAAAATTTGATGGGAAGTCTCGTTGGCTTTAATCTGTCGCTGGGGGATTTATGTCGCACAAACCCACAGCCAAATGAAGCACAGCTTTGACCCTTTGACTGTCTCTGGTCTTTTGGCCAATTAATTGTGCATCTAACCAGTGGCCATTGAAGGAACAAAGGCAGGACCCAGGCAGGACCCAGGACTCGTGTCCAGTGTGCCTGTATGTCTGTGTGTGTGTGTGTGTGTGTGTGTGTGTATGGTGAGTATCCTTTCCGGGGATTTGGCTAATTGGAGTTACAGATACATAATTGGACATATGTACATCTGGCGCCCACCTAGACAACGATTGCCTTCCTAATGATATCCTGCCTGATGGAAGAAAAGGTGGATGATGAGAAGGATATACTATACAGTTTAGGAAGGAATTTGATAGAAGGTAGCTGATGAAGCAATGTATCCCCTTTAGATTTTTGGAAATACTTTGGCAGAAAAAGTTTTCTAGTTCTTTAAATGATTATTTTTTATATTTTCAAATGGGAAATGGTTTTATAATAAAGCACGGCACTGTTCTGTAACAATTTCTAGGGATAAATGAGGTTTTTAGTTAATTTTGGTTGAATTTAAATAAAGTTTTTATAGCTTTTATATTTTATAAGGTAAAAATCAAAAGATAAATATATAATAATAACTGATAGAGTTATTAAATACTATTCCCAATTATTTACAAATAAATATCCCAACATTTTTCTATGCTCATCTTATTAATATTCCTTTCACAGATGTGTTTTATTTATATATTTACCTAATGTGTTTCTATTCATGCAAACCTGGTATATAGAACAACAGGCCTTGGTTTCCGTTTTGAGCATTTTTCCCGGAAACTTGGCCTGTGGCTGACTATTGCGGATTCAATTCACTTGACAAGTGAAAAACAGGATTCCCAACTCCCCAAACTCAACGCTCATTGTGCTCTTCTTTCCCTTTCCTTTCCTCTCTTTTTTTTTTTGGCCATTTCCTTTCTGGGCATTTTCTGGTAATTAGAGTATCGTGTTTCCCAGCAGAAAAAACCCAGCTAGCGGAAGTTGCTAGCCAACAACTGGGAAACTGGCAAACCGGCAACGGTGGCGGATGAGGAACGTGTTGCTTAATTACACGCATTACCAAATATCACACATACGCCAGGTGGCCCCGCCAGGAAAACTCTCTCAATATAAACCAGAGACGGGGAATAAAAAAAATGAAATATGCTTTAATGGTGGCGGGTTTATTGTACAAGATTTAAATAAATTGCCTTAATTTGCAGTATCTCCTGCAAAAAAAAGAAATCACAATTCGCTGAGGGATTGCAATTTAACCCAAAAAGCTAATGCTTTTGTGAGTCCGATGTGTGTGTTTAAATGCTCGGCGGAACCCACTCGGGCTGCCTTAATAAATCATCAAAGTAATGCTTAGCTGGATTCTTTTCTTTTCTTTTTTCTACAGGCACTCCCTGCTACCAAGTCGATAACCCTAAATGGCCAAAAAGCAGCGACGACTGAGTGCAAGGAGCTCGGAGCCCGGACTGGGTACTTAGTGTCCTTAGTCCTTAGTGCTTAGTCCTTAGTATAGTGCAGGCGGCATTGGCGAGTCACGGCAATATTCAGATTACACGATACCAGCCGCTGACACGCCCACTTGCCGGGGTATTCCCCACAGGCCAGTGTTGCCTCCTAAGGGGATCCCTCCTCAGCACGTCTCAGCACGTTAATGGCCCCCAGAAAAAAGGGAAAAACAAGAAGAACAAAAAATATATGTGTAGCAGGAAAAACCGGTAAGAAAACAACAAGAAAAAAAACCAAGTAACCAGAAGAAAGGTGAGGGAAAAGCCGGCACAAAATAATTGTTTTCCGTTGAGCAATAATTTTCTATACACTGCTCCTTTTTGCCCCCTGTCAGTGGGCGTGGCCGTGCCTTATTTTTGGCCCCAGCAAATTGAGTTAAGTGTAAAAATAAAAAAATAAAAAATAAAATGCAAAAGCCAAGCCCAGGCTGACAGGCAAAACTGGGTGAAAATGAGGAAAATGGCGAGAAAAAGCAGCGGAAGTGAAACATTTGCCTGCTTGTCCACATTAAACGTGGTATGGGTTAATTAAGTCAACTAATCTAAATGATTTGTGGTGCTTAAGGCCAAAAAACTAAGAGAGGAATTTAAGAATTTACTGGTACTACAAAAATAAGCAATTTTTTTGGGGTTTTCTATTGATTATTATGCCCTTTTATTAATATTTTAATTGTTTATTTATATTAGAATAGCTTTCAAGGTTAAGAAATAAAAATTTATTGCTTTAGAAAGCTGGTTCGTGGGTCTTTCGTTCAAATATTTAAGATTTCATTAGTTTTTTTTATTAAAAACAGAATTTTTAAGTGTTTCCTACATAATGTCCTTTGAAAATAAATATAACTGAATAAATATATAGAAAATAAGCACATTCCTTGCCGCATTCTCGTAATTAAACAGCAATAATTAATAATATTTAAAATAAAATACCCCCAGCATTTGAAATTAATATGTAAAGCATTTTTAGAGATTTCCTACTTAATATCATCCCCAAAATAAATATAAATAAATATAATATAAGAAAATATACATTTTTCTTGCCACATTCAAAGCCATTCTCGTAATTAAACAGCAATAATTAATAATATTTAATATACAAGTCCCAAAATTTAATTTGTAAATCATTTTTAGAGATTTCCTACTTAATTTCTTCCCAAAATAAATATAAATAAATATAATTTAAATATAATTTAATATAATATAAGAAAATATACATTTTTCTTGCCACATTCAAAGCCATTCTCGTAATTAAACAGCAATTAGAATTTAAAACGAATTTTTAAAGCTTTTATTAGAGATTTTCTACTTAATGTCATCCCCAAAATAAATATAAATAAATATAAATAAATTTAATTTAATATAATATAAGAAAATATGCATTTTTCTTGACACACTTTGCCACATTCAATACCCCCAGCTTCTAAGACGAATTTGTAAATCATTTTTAGAGATTTCCTACTTAATTTCTTTCCAAAATAAATATAAATAAATACAATTTAATTATAATTTAATATAATATAAGAGAATATTCATTTTTCTTGCCACATTTAAAGCCATTCTCGTAATTAAACAGCAATAATGATACCTACTTTTTCTATTAGTGTCTTTATGGCAGGATTGCGTATATCATGATGTAATTTTAATGCCCCCATGGATCTTGGCGGTCATTATTTGTTAGCTTCCCTTTCTCTCCCTCTTCCTGGGCTGTTTTTCCCCAACATTTTTTGCTCCCCCCGCAAAACACACATTAATGAGGCCACAAAATGAGCTCTTAAATGACCAACAAAAGGAGGAAAAACCAGGCTGGAACAAAAAAAAAAAAAGAAAGGAAGGAAGGAAAATTGTGAGGCACCGAAAACATTGTTGCGGCAATTGTCTTGTGTCTTGTGAGTAGATTTTCCTGTTATTGTTTGGCCTTTACTTTACTTCACTTTACTTTGCCTTGCCTTGCTTACATTCATTACACAAAAGGGTGGTGGCTTTTCCTTTTTCCTTTATTTTTTTCCCACGAAAATGTGCAGGGGTAAAAAGAGAAAAGCACAGAGCAGACATTGTTGCATCCTGGAGCATGAAGCATGGAGCTCGTCTCACTCAGCGTTAATTTTATGGATCCTGTTCAACTTAAGGAGAGCATAAATCTCTGCCCGGTCTCTAAATTAGAGATGAACTTGGGTTGATAAATATTTTATCCTTTATGTGTTATATATAAAGGAGTTTAAAGCTTAAAATTCCCTTTTTTTGGCTAGCTAAAAAATATATTATTATTTTTCTTTACTTATTTAAGCACATCTCTAGCTCAGGCACTTTTCCTACACACACTAATGGCTGAGAAGGAAAACCTCTATTATTTTTTTCACCTTTTGTGTGGGGAAAAACAGCGGCGGAAAAAATGAAGAACATTTTAAAGCGCAACAACGCCATGGAAAACTCCTTTTAAGAACAAGAATTATTATGCTAGTGGCCTTCATTTTCAACAGAAAAGGGAAAGAGAGAGATAGATAGAGAGAGAGAGAGAGATAGAGAGAGTTTTCCGCTGGCCACTGGCCGTTTTCCGATCCCATTTTGAAGCTATTACAGGGAAGAAGGAAGCTCGGTCTTCCATTTCAAAGTTTTTCCCATGAAACGGAAGCCAGAGAATAAGTTTCAGTGGCAGACATTTTCCAACTGGGGGGGGAAAGGCTTGTGGTCAAGGGATTTGTTTTGGCCAAAGGTTTGACTTTGATTTTGGTTTGATTCCCTAAGCAGTTTTATGGCCAAAAGAAGTCATGTATGAAAAGAGCAAGTTCAAGGGGCTTAAAGACCAATTTAAGGTCTATGAAAATGTCAAGGATAACAAAGTGACACATGTCCTGCTAAAGCAAGATTAAATATATAAAAAATTAAACCAATTAAAAGGTATTAATCAGGGGAAAAATAGAATTTAATATAAAAAAGCTAAAATACCTCAAAATAAGTGAGGAAAATACACGGAAAATGTACAGAAAATACAGCAAATGCGAAAGGGAAAAAGCCAGAACAGGACCAGCTTTTTGGTTTCCTAAGGAATTTAATAAACATGACCAGGACAAGTATTTATTAATGAAAATTGCTCAGGCTTAGGGAGGGATAGGGATAATTCTAACCCTTTTTTTCTCAACGAGAGAAAAAGCCACAGAGTTGTGCGAATAAATATGAAAATAGTTAACTTTTCCCTCACGAACTACATATTTAAAATAATATATATGCTATGTCAGTGTAAACATTTATTTTCCATTTGAATCTGTTGTTATTTCAATGATATTTTCATTGACAGAAACACAGAGAAACCCACTGTGGGTGAACTTCAAATGAAGTTCATTCAATTTGCCGGCTCATCCAGGGATATGTAGAATCATTTTCGTCCTTTTTCCGCATTTTGATTCGGCATTTTTTTTTTGCTAGCTGTCAATTCGCATATCCAACAGAGGATATAAATATATATATATATATATTTGTGTGTGTTAACTTGTCGATTTTGTGATGGATTCTTGAAAATAAATTAAAAAACATTCCAACAGAGATTTTTACAGAGAAAAATGGCTGCATTTTTATATTTAATTTGATTTAATTGCTTTTAATTGGTTTACAAAATAAATAAAATGTATGTAAAATCGATTTTCTATAATTTTAAACATATTTTTATTTAAATTTATTTAATTTAACAAAATAAATAAAACCCAATAGCCTTTTTTTAAGTTTAAAAATCTTTAAATAATGAGCTGTGAAAATACACTCTTCTCTTAACGATTGACACGTCCACGATTTAAATTGGAAAAGCTCGCATAGAGAAAACAAAAGAAATGGGAAAAACGTTGGAAAAATCCAAACAAATCACTTTGCATCAATTTAATGCTTCCAACGTGTCATCAAAAATTTATTGATGAGCCCCTCGGTCATCAGGTCGCGGGGCCGTTTAATCAGATTGTTTTTGCGAAAAAGCAATTTGTACAGCGGGGTAGTAGTGCCTCCCTCCAGCGCATTTTCCCTCCATTTTCCCCCCACTTATATAGCCATATATAGCCATAGTTTGTTTCCGTCATCGTTTGCAGCGCGTAATTGCCGGATAAAGTGGCGATTTGATGGTTCCCGATTTGATCGGCACTTGCAACATGTTGCAACTGCAACTGCAATGCTTTGCCTTATAGGATATATCCCATATAGATGGGTTGGGATATATCCCTTTGTTGCCTTATTGTTGCCATTTAAGCATCTCTTGAGTGTTACGAGCGGTCATAAAAATGGCAGCGAAGGCAAAGGAAATACATATATGTCAAGCGTGGGTCCTTGGGGTGATAAAGGCTATGGAAAACTGAGAAAAACTGGCAAAAGGAAGACTCACACATGCATAGAGAAAAGCACGTAGGTGGCCATAACTTGAGGCGCCAGTTAACTGCATTGCGTGTTGGCCTTTTTTATTTTTTAATGGCTCCTCTCAAATGCATGAGGTCTGAGGTCGCAGCTCCCTTTAGGATCCTTTGAAAACTATCCTTAAAAAATCTATAGAAATCTAGAAATATACCCAAGGCTTATTATATTATTATTTTTACATGTGTCAAAATCTTTTAAAAATTGAAATAGTACTGAAAACTGTTGGGAAATTTAAAAAAATGCTTTAAAAGTCATCTTGCCAGGTATAACTTTGGCTTAAATTAGATAAATTATATTTTAAAAAGCTAAGTTAAGTTTTTTAAACCAATTTTCATACAAAATCAAGTGCTTGACTATTTTTTAAAAGCAATATTAATAGCAAAGAGTATTAGTTAGCTATAATATACTCTTTCTTTTATTAATTTAATAAACAGAATTAGAAACTGATTAAAGCAACATTGTGGCCCATCTCAGTGGTTATCTGTGGTTATCAGGGCTTCTCCAGGGGGTCGATAAGGTTGGCAAACAAATAATCCAGACGAAAAAAACATCTGTTGTGCCATCCGATCGATCGGATGGTCTGTTTCTGAGAGGACAAAGTGCAGCAAGAGACACGTCATGCAAACAGCCAAGAAAAAGTCAAGAAACTTGAGAAAACACTTGAAAAAACATGAATTTAAAATGTAATTTCATTTAATAATTAAAGTATTAAATAAGCTTTACAAAAACCCTAGAAAAATAAATAAAATACAATCAATGGATCAAGAATACTTGAAAAAATACTTGAAATATATATAAAAACCCTAAAAAAATAAATAAAATACAATAAACAATATTATTCACATTCTAATACTATATTTTATATATAATCTCCACTTTCTCCCAGTGTCCCAAGGGAGAGCAAGAAAGCTATAGAGAGAGAGACCCCTCTGCGATAAGACCCCGCTCCGCTCAGCATATAATAACCCGATCATCGCCAGCGAACCCAACTCAGTGGCTCGTCGTCTCTTTTCGGCAATGGATCGTTGGCAAAATCGTGTGGCCGTGATCAGTGGCGCCAGCTCTGGCATTGGAGCGGCCTGTGCCCGCCTCCTCGTTGCCGCTGGCCTTCAGGTGGTGGGTCTGGCTCGTCGCACCGAACGCCTGGAGCGTCTTCGCGAGTCCCTGCCCGAGGAGCAAAGGAAACGCTTCCATCAGCACACTTGTGATGTCTCGAAGGAAGAGCAGGTGGACACTGCCTTTGAGTGGATCGAAAAGGAACTTGGTGGCGTTGATGTGTTAATTAATAATGCTGGAATTGTTCTCGGTGGTCAGCTAATCGATATGCCCACCAAGGATATAGGCAATATTTTGCAAACGAATCTCATGGGCAGCATTTATTGCACCAAATGGGCAGCCGGCAGCATGAGGCGTCGCCAGGTGGCCGGGCACATGTTCTTTGTGAACAGCACCGCCGGAGTGGCGGGCTATAAGCCAGATCCGGCAGATGAGAGTCTTAATGCTTATACTCCAAGCAAATTTGGTTTGACAGCTGTGCATGAGATCTGTCGTCAAGAGCTGATCCAAAAGGGTTCGAGGATCAAGACTACGGTGGGTGGACACTTGAAATTATATTTAAATTTATTAAAAATTAATTTTTGATCTCTTAGAGCATAAATCCCGGCTGGGTGGCCACTGAAATAGTGCCCGACGAGACCAAAGAGAAGCTGGGCGAGGTTATCCTGCAGGCAGAGGACGTGGCCCAGGCTGTACTCTATGCTCTGGCCACCCCGCCGCATGCCCAGGTGGAGCAGATAACGCTGAGGGCGGTGGGCGAGTATTACTGATACTGATACTACTGAGCCTCCTCCTACCTACAGATATCGCTGGCTGATAAAGCCAGCTCCCCAGATTAGGCCATCGACACACAATAACAATCAAAGGGAAGAGGCGAACGACCTACAAACACACACACAATCGAAATACAATTACACACGAACACCAGGAGCACACAGAGAGAAATTTAAGAGACAGAAAGGCATTAAAATTAGAAAAAGAAACTAAGAAAACTTTAAATTTCTTGGTATTTTATAAAGAAAGTAATAATTATTACATTTTTCTCTTTCTTTCTTTGTATTTCTTTGTATTTTATAGAGAAAATAATAATTATATTATTTTATAATAATATTAATATTATTTTATTACATTTTTCTCTTTCTTTCTTTGTATTTTTTGGTATTTTATAAAGAAAGTAATAATTATATTATTTTATATTAATATCAATATTATTTTATTACATTTTTCTTCTTTCTTTCTTTGTATTTCTTAGTATTTTATAAAGAAAATAATATTTATAATATTTTATAATAATATTAATATTATTTTATTACCTTTTTCTTCTCTTTTTCTAACTCTTTTAAATTTCTCAGTGCCTACAAATACACTATACACACTATACACACTAAACACACTATACACACTATACATACTCATTCGGTTGACCACAAAATTGTTTGCTTTCACCTCGTTTCATTTTACTTTTATTGTTACTGTTACGATTATTTGTTCTTCGCTTTTTCCAGTCTCTCTTTCGACTTTCGACTCTTTCCATAGCTAAATAAATAATTCAGTTTTATAAATTACCAACGACCCTTGTCGAATCGATAGTATCGAATGGGGGGGGGGGACGAAAAGACGGTAGTATTTGCCTAGGCCTTGTTAAAGATTCATCGGCGGCGGCATCGTTAACGAGTTAGCATTGGGTCCTTGGCGATAAAGTCATCAAACTGGATTGGGGACACTTTATAAATATGCCAACAATGCGAAAGAAAGGTTCTACCTAAGGTAAGACTTCTGTAAATGTATTTAAAATATTAATTCCGTGAAATTCCGCACAAGCTGCGTAATTCCAGGCTGTATTTGCATATAAATAAAATACCGAATAACATTTACAATATTACAATTACATAATTGCACAGAAAATCCCCCTTGAATGTTACAATAATTGCATTTGTCATTCACATTTGCCAACGAAATCGAAATGTTAATATTATAATTAAGAAAGTCTCTGCCCTCATTCATTAATTTAATTCAACAGGAAATTACGAGGGGTTAAAAATCAGACATTAAATAATATTTATTTGTTGCGAGCCAACTTGTCACACTGACTTTAATTTGTTTTTGCCCACCGTTTCCAGTTTATAAAGTGATTAAATTAAGTCACGAGTCAGCGAATCGCCCCTTGGGGGGGATCGGCGAAAAAGTTTCCAGTTATAAGCTTTTAGTTGTGGCCAAAATAGTTTTTTGGGCCAAAAAGGCAAAGTTCATGCCACATAATCAGGGAATATATTTTAAAATATATATATTTACGTTTTTCTTGTGGCAATTTTGGCCACTTGGGTTTATATGGTGAATATTACGTATACGCCCATTACGCATACGCGTTCATATTATGTATACGCAGTGGGGCTTGTAATTGCACTCGCTGTAGGGCTCTTGAAAATTAACGAAAATTTTCAACATTAGCCAAGAAAAGTTTTACAGGGAGGTTACTCCCTTTCTTAAGCTTAAGGCAAAAATGAGGCGAGGCATCATTGGTTACAGGACGCAAGAACCCATATTAACTGGGCTTCAGGTTTTTATTTAACAGGACACAGTGAATTCCTTGCATTCTTTTACGAAACAGCTTGTATTTCAGCGAAAAAAGTATAAACTTTTCTGTTTTTTTAACCTTTTAATGACAGGACATTCGAAAAACAGACACACATACATGTTAAGCTTCGAATTTATCAAAGGGGAGAGAGAGAGAGAGAGGAGGAAAGTTAAGAAAGCATGAAGGATACAACATATTTTTTCTCTCCCCCCATTTAATTATTTAAGTTTTTGGCCAAAGAGTTGCACAAGTCATATGATTTCACGCTGTTTTTCGTTAAGTTTGTGAGAACTTGTTCTGAGATAAAACTAGAGCTGCTCAGCTTTATCATCTTTTTTAAATAGTTTAGTTTTAAATATATTTTCTATTAGAATTTTAATGAAATAAAATGTGAACTCCTATATTAAGCCAATAAATTATTTTCTATTATCAAAAAATTACTAATCTTCCTCAATCATACCTTTTAGAGGGTATTTCTTACTTCGTCTGACTTCCGTTTCGTGTTTTTGAAAACTTTCCCTGATGATATGTGAGAGACTGCTGTGCCGAGTGTGTGTTTGTATTCCCCTCCGAGCTTCTCCTTAGTCTCTTCCTAGGAGAAGCCAAGGATGCCTTTCGTCTGTCTGCCAGTTAGACAAGTTTCCCTTTGTTTGGCAGCCTGCTTCCCCCTCCCCCTTCTATACCCCCTTCACTCTTTACTCATTTCCGGCATTTTGTTTTAATTAAATTTATAACAAATGTCATATATAGCGGCGAAAGTTTGCCACCAACCAGCAGCAGCAGCAACAGCAGCAGCAGCCTGCATAGAGCAGCTCTTAAAGCCAAGGCCTATGGCAAGTAGTCTTCACAAACTATATAGACTTTCAGGATTAACTCAAATTTATGAGAAAGATGAGGGTCATTTGGAAAAGCCTCCAGGGGCTCAGACAAAACGGTAATAGGAAAGTCACTTCAAACGCCAGCAAGAAGTTCATTTGAATATAGTTTGTTATTGGTATGGGCAGGTCCTTGGATAAATTATAATAATAAAAGGGAATCGAATGTAGTAAAAATGCTTATTTATTTACTTGATTTTAACTTTGACCTTTAGTTGATTTATGGCTTCAAGGGGATTATGATTATTAAATGGGGTTTATTAATAATTTCCTTAAGCAATTAGATTACTTACTTATTTATCAAATTTCTACTTAGTTTATATTTAAAATATGATATTTTAAATATTTCTCCTGACATTTTTTTGGTTATTAAATAAATTTTACTGTAATTACTCGATAAATATAGTTTTTTAATTACTTATTTATATATTTTTATATTTTTTTTAGCATATTCAACTGTAATTACTCGTTAAATAAGGATTTTTAATTACTTATTTATAGATTTCTGTATTTTTTAGCATATTCACCTGTAATTACTCGTTAAATGAGGTTTTTTAATTACTTATTTATATATTTCTCTATTTATTTAGCATATTTAACATAGTTTATACTAAAAATAATATTTCTTTTTTACTTTTCCTCACATTTTCTTACTTATTCATCAAATTTCTATACAATTCAAGTTCTGATAACAATATTTAAGACCTAAAATGCCACTCTTTGGCCCAAAGGTTCCCTAGGCTTATTTGGAATTTGTATATTTCAGGCGAACAACAGTTTTCCACCCAGTTTTCCTTGTTTTCCTTTCCTTGTTTTCCCTTTGCCCTAATGCCAATATTTAAATTGAATTTAAGCTTGTGCCGGGGCGTACTACTTGTGTGTAATGAAAGCTTTCTGGCGAATATATGCTGGGCTTAACCCGTTTAACTGAAATTCGTTATGGCCAGAGATGTTGGCCAAAAGCAGCCCACAACAATATGCAACATGTATGAGAGAGTGTGTGTGTGTGTGTATATGGCATTTTCGACAATGACCTTGGGGGGCTCTTTATTTTTTGCTACCTGCAGCTGTCTGTGTTTGGAATCCACCTCCCTCTGCCTTCCTGCTTGCCAGGAATTTTTGGTAGCAGCTCCTGCCGGGGGCTTCTCTACATTTTCAACAGAATGCAAGGCAGGAGCTGTGGTTCCTGTTAGTTTTCCAACAGCAGCAGCAGCATCAGGTTTTCCCTGCTGCTATCGACATTTGCTTTATGACAAACCCCCCACAACACACACACACACACACACAACACCCATACACACAGGGGCCACTACTGGCATTCTGTTTGGGACAGTTGTGGCAAACATGTGATGATGACCTTTGAGCCCCCAAAAAAGGATTGCAACGGCCTGGCCATAAAATGTTCGAATTATTCGTTGAAATACATGGCTCGGCGTGGAAAATCCCAGAGAGAAAATTCCGAAACGCATATCCATCAAAGCCAAAATTATGCCTATTACCAGGAAAAATCACTGAATGTAGTTGGCAGCTGGTAGTTGATGAGTTTGGTTTGTTTTTCGTTGAATTTATGACTTTATGGCATTATTATTGTGACATTTAATATACACATTTTCTCTGTTAATTAAAGTCTTAATTATAAGTATCATTTGTATTTGAATAAATACTTAATAAAAGTTTATTTTTAAAGGCCAAGTATTAATGAAAATTATTTAGTTAAAGCCTGATTCGATTTTCTTCTCTAATATTTATTTTTAGAACACAAAACACTTGGTTTTATGTTTAAAATATCACAAATAAACTACCGGTGGAGAACTATCGATAGTTTTATCGGCATCGATATTGATCTAGTGTTCTATTCCCTTAAATCGTCTGAAAAATAAGATAAAACTAATAGAATCTATTAAAATATGGAGCGCATTTTGAAAAAGGTAATGTTTAGTGTTAAAAATTGCATATTATCTTATTTTTCAGACGATTTTAGGGAAAAAAACACTAGATCACTATCGATGCCGATAAAACTATC